>PVJD01003169.1:17500-171975 GCA_004026545.1 Mormoops blainvillei
GATAAAGGGGTAGGTTTGTATCATTCATTAAGGTTATATTTTTAAAAGTGGAAAGGCAATTAAATTAATAAGTTCCAACATGGCAATATTTGGCCTTCCAGAAAGAACTATCTCTTTAAAGGTATTAGCATAAAGATAGCACATTTGTTTATTATGCTTCCAAATCAGCTGCTAGTATCTCTGCCACAGGTAACAATTGACTTTTCAGGCTTCAAGTTAATAGCCTTGTCTCTTGCTTGTAGGGATCAATATTAGTATTAATTAATCACCATTATCGGCACTAGGATCTGGTTCTATTTGTTGTTACATCAGCAAAATATCAATATAGAAAGTGGACTCTCTGATCGTCATGGCAACTTCATCTCTTGGGTCAAAGAAAGTTTATCTTATCTGTGCATAGAGAGTGGCAAACTGTTTAGGGATCTAGTTTGAACTCTAAGAACATTGATTTAGTTTTTGTTTGAGAATAGAGGCTGAATTCCAATCACAAGGGATAGGTAAGATTTAAATATTAATGCCGAGAGGCTTGTCTGAGAGGGTATCATACCATACTGTCAGACTGTCGTTTTGAGATGACAAAAAGGTAGAGAAGAATCGTCTGTTCAGAATTATTTAAAGCCTTAGTAATTTATACTGTTGACACATACTTGTAAAAATGAATATATGATAATTACTAGGTAGCATTGGTTTTGCTCAAGATTTCAGATGTTAAAATAAGAGGCTATTTTTTTTCTCTTCCATCCCTTCTTTCCTGGTCCGTTATTATAATATCCACCTCTTTAAAAAAATACTTTTGAGGAATAGTTTGCCTCAGGTTGAGTGTGAGATAACTCACTATCTGAGACCAGAGAGATTTGCTATGGATATTCAGATCCAAAGAAGACATATTTATGCAAGTATTTTAATATTAAATATTCATTGCTAATAAGTGAAATGCTAAAGCATTACACTGAGAGGATAGATATCTTTGAAGAATGTTTTCGAAGATAGTAAAAGATCCTAAGTTACGAAAACCAAGAAACAAAAAACATGCTATTTTGTTGATATTCCAGAGATATAGTGATCACTGAAAATGAGCGTATTTTTTAAAAATCATGCCATTGGAAATTCATCTTTTTTTTTTTTAAGTTATGCTAACAGTATTCTACTCTTAGGGGTGTGGACATTAAATAAACTTAAACATATTTGTGTATGGGGAGACTGTATATGTATCTCATGATTTTGGAAACTTTAAAAATGAGTGTCCAGTACCTGGTAGCTATAACCAATACCATGTAATTAATCGTTTCTATATATTGTCCAGGTAATAGCTGAAAGTAAACTCTTTATTTAGTCTTCAAGACAATATTTTTTACTATTCTGGTAATATTCCCACAGGTGTAAAAACAGGGAATATGTTTATTAGAGGCACTAATATAATATTTAGTATTAAATAGACCTTCATTTTACCTAGGCATCACCACATAATTAAGCTTAATTTTATTTATTTGTGAAAATATGCTCCTTTGAATTGCTAGAAGTTGTTGAGTGGTGTTAGTCTGATATTTTCTTGTATATGATTTGGCTTTTGTTAATGTCAAATGTATCATAAACAACTGTCACAAATATATATGTGATATAATAGCTTATGTATAGGCTACCATAAATGTATATGATTTTAATAATTTTTCAGCAGGCTGCTGAAAAGATATTTTTAAGTTTTTGCTTAAATTTTAAAATACATCTAAAATTATATTTAAATGGGCATTTATTGAAGATACATTTAATGTTCTTTTTCTGTTGATTTCCTTCTTAGACAGATAAATCCTTTTGAAGATATGAATTACTCTAATCTACATTTGGAAAACTTTGGTGAGCATCTCTTATTGAGCAATAAAGATAGTTTACAACCAGTTGACACCTATATAATATTGTGTGTGGAAGATTTCTTTTAAGCGAGTTACTTGACATAGATTTTTCAGCCATAATCTCTAAAATTTTTTACTTATTACAAAATTTTCAAAAGTCTTTAAACTTGAATAGGGCGAAGAATTAATTACAAAATGTAGAGTTAGGGACAATATATGTCCTTCATTGCCTATTTATCTGGAACGTTAAATTTTCTTATTAGTTTTTTTGGAATATTAAAGATGGCGTACTCTTTAAGAAAGACTTGAATTTGCGTCACTGTAGTATATTCTGAAATTATTTCAAACTACAAATACGCTGAGGATTAGAAGGTTAAAAATAGTGAATTGACAAATCTCCAGATTCAGCTGAGGGCCAGATTTCTCTAAGCTTATTTAAAAAATAGCCAAAAAATCATTTATTAAGTAGTTTCTAAAATAACAAAACAAATAATAATAGTAAACAATAATTAATTACACTTAATATTTTTTCATTTCTGTTTTGCTTACAACATTTTGATTACCTAATTCAGAAGAGGTTTTAAAGATTATCAGACAATTCAATGAAAAGATCTGAATATTTATAATGCAATAATAATTTATGTCATTTTAGCATATTTGGTATTCAAAGAAAATTTTAATGGATTTCAAGAAATATCTTACAATGGTGTAAAAGGAGAAATTTTTTTTTTATATCTCAGGTAGAGCTTTATTTAGCTTCCCATGTCTCATGACTCCAAAATGCAAATACTGTATGTGGGGAGACTTCTTGCTTATTTTGTGTGTTGAGAAGTTCAAAGGCATTTGTTTTTTTCATAAAACCCTGTGAATCCAGTGGAAATCTTTTTGAATGATATACACATTATTTTTGTACTTTATCACTGTGTACAAATTATTTGCATGGTGTGCATTTTCATCCATGTCAAAATGTATCACTGTAATAATACTCTGTGGCATTTTATTGGTATGTATTGATGTGAATAAACTATGGATAAATTTTACGCTGCTTGTAGAAATCTTTCAAAATATAGTTAAGTGAAGACTTTAATGAGAGAGGGATGACATATTTATAATATTGCCTATTAATGGAAATCTTATATTCATAATGAAAATTGTTGTTTGGGTTTTAAGGAAAATCTAAAAATTCAACCAATTACTCCCTGAAGAAAAAAAGACTAAGTTAAGCAAGTAGACAGCTACTTATGCTAACATAGAATATCCACAAAATATGTGTATATTTTACTCTTCTCACTGTTGTGTAAAAATTGTGTAACAAATATTTACTTTGAATTAAAAAAAATCAAATTCATAATCTGTGTCTCGATCGCCTCCTGGTCAGATGAGTTTACGTGTAGGAGTATTCCATATATCATTCGAGCAGTGGGCCAGCTAAAATGTATTTGCCACCAGTATTGATGGTTTAAACATTTTTTTCCTTCAAACGCTAGTCAATGAGAATAGATATAAAGACTTTTAATTTTCAGAGTTATTTTTATTTATTTGGGACAAAACTGTCTGAATTTGTATTGTGCACATTTATCAATTAGATCTTCTTTCTCTTCTTGAAGTGACACCCTGAAATTCTCATTTTGATAAGCTTTCTGCTTGCATTGACATAAATAACCACATTTTCCAATGACATTTGATTTGTACCCAAGTGCTCTTGCATATTTTGAATTTACTGGGCCTCCCACAGCCAAGAACAGACCCACTGTGCAGGGAAGACTGACTAACATGGGGCTTGTGTAAAACTGAAATATTCAAGAGTTCATTTGCAAATATATGAGGTAGCTGCTAAAAATATCACCCCACTTCTTAACAATGTGCATCTTGGACAAACAGGCGCATATTTTGTCATCAAGTTGCTTAAGCTTCTGAAGTCAGGGCTACAACTGGGTCAGATGATAAGATGAGCACAACAGAGAAACGAAGAGAGCGTCTGATAAAACCTGATTGATTGATGTCTGGCGTCCCCACCATCACAGGCAGTTGACAGTTAGTTTGGGATCAGATGATTTGGCTTTTGCGATAGAAGATGGGCCTGGTAGGCAGGCCTGAAGGACAAAAAGGTCGGTTTCTGTGTAGTGTCAAGTAATGCCGAGCTCCCACAAGGTGGGACATTATTAATATTTCATTCTTTCTCTTTTAGGTCCAAGCCCTAACATTTGATAGTCACTTAAAGGCATGAAGATTCAGTCTACAAACAGAAATGTGTGACTATCTTCCTGTTTCATTTCATGTTTTAACGTCATTTATATCACAAAAAAGCAAGAGCATATGTTTATGTAATAATTCTGTGCTTTTTTATATAATCCTTTGCAATACATAATAACTTTTACATATCGTTATCTTGTAATGCAAAAATAATTATAACACATAAACTGGCCAAACTTAATATTTAAAAATTACTTTTTATGGAGACATATAGATCTCCTGAGGGGAAAATTATAATATAAATTAATCTAGAGTTTCAGCTTCAGGTATTTGGGCATAACAGAATATGAGACGCTTAGGTAAAAAAATATCCTAGTACACAGTTTAGATATGTCAGGATTTGGGAATACCTTGGTTGGCACAATGGGAGAACTTTATTTTCTGTGTAGATCTGTGGTTACTGAATGATTGTGCTGTCATTTGATGAACTTGAATCTTGCCGGTGATTGGATTATTAGAATGTTTCTTTGTATTTTAATCATGGAAAACACCAAATTCTTGACACATTTAAATTATCTAAAAAATATTCGAGTTATGTAGTTTATATGCTACTACAGAACAACACTGTAGGTCACTTTTGAGTTTGAAAATAATAGGATAAATATTCTTAGGAGACAGAAAAGGAGAGAAAGAAGGAAGGAAAGGAAGAGAGAGGGAGGAAGGGAGGGCGGGAGGGAGGAAGGAAGGAAGAAAGGAAGGAAGGAAGGAAGGAAGGAAAGGAAGGAAGGAAAGAAGGAAGGAAGGAAGGAAGGAAGGAAGAATAGTTTTAGAATAAAATGTTTTCCAGTGTTACCCATGAAAATTAGTACAACTGTTACAATGTTGGTATGTGGATATTTTGAATTTGAATTTAGATTTAGGGCAGTTTGATACTCTCTAGAAATCCTTTGAGATGTATCTTTTTTCTCTGAGTTTTAGGGTCAGATCTCCAAAGGACAGCTGGGTCTCAGCTAATACTGTGGGCTGAATATCAGCAAGATGAATTCTATAAGGTGCTGTATTGCTGATAGCATAAGTGTAATATTGTATGAAAGCACTTACTCCAAAACCTGAAGTGGTTCTTATAGTTAATGATCAGGGAAGAGGGCTGATGACCATTTCAGCAGTGATTGGTAATCCTTTCAGCAGAGGTGCCCTAAGAAAATGACCTAGTCTCTTCTACATACATTTATATGGAACAAAACTATTTATCTGTCTGTCTACCTGTCTGTCCATCTGTCTGTCTATCTAATCTATCTAAGGAATAAGGCAGCATCATTACAATTACAAACAGTTTTGTGGAAAGATCTTTCAGGCAAAAGAAGTGCTTTCGTGATTCTGCTCTGTTGGTCACGTTACTGGTGGGCATCCAGTAGTACCGTGTGCTAGTGGTAGACACTTTTGCTATAGCAGGGAAAAGAGAAAACAAGTGATTTCTTTTGCACAGTTGCTATATAAGTCTGATACACTTCTCAGTGATTCAGTAAAACTGATGTTTAAAGGTGGTGTAATAGATGTCAAATGCAAATTACTTTGATAGTACTTAGAGGTCTTTTTTAATAACTATGAACAGCTCTCTAAAGTTTATTAACTTGCTTCCCTGTATATGCATGCACACACACGCAACCATAGATGAATACTTCTCAACCCTTTTTTCCTTTAGCATTCTTCCTTGTTTCTTTGTTTCTGTTATTCCATGTTGTTTTGAACTGATTACTTATTTTGCATCTGGGTAAGCTCTATTTGAAAAATATATAATTATACATTGCAGCATATTAGAGCTGGCAAATGAAGAAATGTCAGATTATAAAAATAATTTAGCAGTCTTTATGAACAGAAAGTAACAATCAGCTCTTTGGTCAGGGGGCTGCAATTTCTTGATTAGTATTCTGGCTTTGGAAATCTCATTTAAGGAAGAGTATAAGTTTGAGATGGAGTGACTGGACCGATTAGTCTAACATTCACTTTCATGTTCTTTCACTCTTGATTTGGAAGTTTACATTTTGAAGAACATATAACGGTTGGGTTCAGGTATGGGATGTTACTGAGAAAGATCTTTGGGGATTTGTTTTTTCCAGACTGGTTAATACCAGTGTTCTTTATATTGAGAAATAATCTCTTAGGTATTATGAAAGGTGAAACATGTTCACTGCACATTGTTGTTCTTATCCTAAGAAAGAAAATGAGCTGTGGCATATTGAAAAGGAAGTTTTAGCCTGGGATTCATAGGCTTTGAAAGGTTTCAGAGTATCCAACTGTTTTATGCAAAATTTGGTGTATTCAAGAATTTTTCTAGGAAGAGGTTATAAGAGATACTCAGTGGGCTTCACAGCCCCATCCAAACTTTAAGACTACTCTAAAATAATTTCTGAATAGGTGTCTGTATGATTACTTACTACATTTAAAATGTTACCGTATAAAATGGGAACAGTTTTATTTTTATTTGTCAAATCCTCTCATCCTGCTGCTTTAAATCCTCCAGTGGATTTCCTTAGCAATTAACATCTGAACTTTTTTTTTATTATGACCCACCATATCCTCCCTGATCTGTTCCTTGCTTTCCTGTCTGACCTGGTCACCAGTTATACCATCGTGTTGTGCCGTGTCTCTTCCCAGTCCCTACCCCGGCTGGCCCTCCTAAACCACCGCATTCACTCCGTTTCATCTTTACTGGTCCTCTTTTTGTTCCTCGAACATGCCAAGCTGCTTTTCTCCCTGTAACATTATTTCCCTAGCTTTCCTAGCTGTGGCTGGCTTCTTCTTACCATTCACTTTACTTCCATATGCCAACTCTTTGGAAAAGCCTCCCTTAGCCCCCTATTTGGAGATCCCTTTTCCCCTACGTGCCTCAGTTTGCTCTCTAGCCCATTTATCCAATTTTATTTCTATTACATGGTTATTTATCTGAAATTATATTATTTATTTACTTGTTGGTTTGTTTACCTGTTTACTGGATGATTTCTCACTGGACTGTAAGCTCAATGGGCAGGACCTGGTCTTGTTCACTTTTGTACCTTCAGTTGCTGAAAGAGAGCCTGGCCCCTAGCTCACACAGAATGTTAGCTGGCTGAAGAACTGAACAGTTTTTTATATGGACATCATTTCCTGTGGTATATCTTTTAACAGAAGTGATTTTGCAATTTTGCTCCCAAGAAAAAAAAGAGATACCCACATGCTTTAAATTAATCAAATTAACGCCTATTTCTTCATTCAACAGCCATTAAACGCTAAGTAAGTACCAGTCCTGTGCACCATGTTAAGCCATGGGGAGGGGAGAGTATGAAAATGAGCAAACTACGGCCTCTCCCCTCAGGTAGCACGTTGGCTAGTGAATGAGAAAGGCACAATAACTGTAAAAGTGATGCAGGCACAAAAATGCCTCGGTGAGTTGGGATAAACCTCTAGGATAAGGTGCTACTGAAGCTGGATCTTGAAGGATGTATAGGAGACCCATTCAGGGCAGAGGGAACTATATCCTGGCAGAATCAACAGCTTGGCCAAGAGCAGAAAGACATTAAATTAGAGTGTGGCATTTTCAAGGTTCAGGGAGTAGTTGTAACCAAAGATGAAAGTACTTGGAAAAGAGCGACAGAGAATTCAGCTGAGAGCTGATTTGGGACCAGAGTTTTAAAAGAGCTTTGTGTATCATGTTAAAAGACTTGAACTCATCCTTTAGGTAATTGACAGCCATTGCAGATTAAAAAAAAAAAAGATCCTGATTAGTGTATTTTGAATGTGCTTGATAATTACATGACCTTACCAAATTACAATTTAGTAATAAGAGAGGACAAGAAGCTTGTGAGCTGACAGTGGACTTTAGCCAACTATTTTTGGTTAAATTTAGCAGTTATTGTTATCTCGCATTCAACCTTAGACCTCTGTACCACCCTCTAACTTCTAGATGTAAATTTAATAACAACATTGTAGCTGATGTCTAAAACAATCACTAAGTGTTTTCAGTAGTTTAGTATGAGTATTTTATTGAGGCGAGACGACACATGCAAAAATAAATGAACAGAGCAATATCTTTTTAATTGAATCTGTTTGTGCTTAACTCATGAGATTGTCTTTGGTAGTAACTTTCCATTCATTCATATGCATTAGCTTAGTTTTATAAATGAATATCGAGGAGGATAAATGTTCAGTAGCAACTGGGCAGAGTAATTGTAACTGGGATCGCCAATTGTTGCAACCTCTTTGAAAGACAATTTGGCAGTTTATAGCAATTAAAATTACAAATAAACTCTTTGACCGAGCCAGTCCACATATCTCGTAGAAATCCTTATGTGTGTGCTCATTCAAGCATGGTTAGTTATAGCAAAAAATGAGAAATCCCTAAATGTCCAATAGTAAGAGATTGGTTAAATAAAATTATAGTACAGCCCTCAGTGTAATTCATATGTTATAAAGGATGATGCAGATGTGTCTATGCTGCTGTGGAGATGCCTCAAAGACTTACAAAGTAGAAAAAAATTTTAGTATGGCATCTCCTTATTCGTATTAAAAAATGAAAGAATGAATAAGTATATATTCATATTTTTTCATGAAAAATTGTCTGAAAAATTATGCAAGAATTATGGCTGATGCTTTTCTCCAGGAAGTAGGACTGGGAGTTTGGACTAGGGTCTAGATTTTCTTATTTTTTTGTACCTCTAGTCGTCCTTGCTACTAACAATAAATCCTGTTGCAGGGGTGGGGGGGAGGTAGAGAAAATAGTCAAGTACATACTATCGTTACAATTAAGTTTTAAATTACTCATCTTTTCCCCTCACTTGTGTAATTGGGAGGATATAAATATTGTTGGGGGTTGGGAAGAAAAGGTAGGAGATGGAAAAGTATTTGATAAAGTATTTCAGTATCCATCTAAATTCAGACATTACTGTGAGGGAGGGTAGCTATAATGATAATTTTTCTCTATAGTCCTTATTAAGTTTAATATGAAATATACTAAAAGTGAACACTCAGGTGAAGATTAAGTTCTGTTTTATTTTAGAAAAGGAAATAGCACAGAGAAAAACATTAAATACATTGCCTTTTAAAGTTTACTATTACTCTGTTTTCAGCATTGGGCATGGCTATATTATTGACCTCAGATTAACAGTGTATGAGAGTTGGGTTTTACATAAAAGATCATTCTTTAAAATTTGATGTACTATTATAGGCTGTTCTTTAAAAAAAAAGTTTATTCTTTAAAAAACATTTATCCCAGGACATAGTGTCATGAGTTCAGAGATCTTGTCCTGCTTGACCTGAAACAGCTCATTTTTAACCCATTACCCAGTGTTTTACCATCCAAGTGATTTAAGATGCCTGCCATTTTTCTCTAGATTATTATATGCAGAGGTGTTTTTAATTAGTTCTGGACCAAAGATGTTGCTCTTTTTTGCACCTTATTAATGATTTTGTATCCTTGAAAATCTTTCAAATTATCTCACCTATTTGTGGGCAGCAACAGCAGCAGCAGCAGCAGCGGAAGCAGGGGATGGACCTGAACATGGTATAGACTAAAGCCCTGAACCTTAGGGCATTTAAGAAGGACTCCCTGAAAAACAATGAAGGTCTTCATTCATAAATGCTACCATAAATCTTCTCTAATAGTTTTTACAAAGTGGAAGAGGAAAATACTATGTTGGATTTTTGTCAAATAATTTTAAAGGCATAGGCATAAAGTTAGGATAGAAGGAACTTACAGAATTGAGAGAAATTATAACCTGGAAACAAAGATTTGTTTCTTACTCTTGAAGAAACCTAAGCCTATAAAAGGTATATCCCATACATTACATCTTGTTAAGTTTCTTAGGGCTTTAAATATTTTCATGTGTGGCAGCCCATGTAATTAAAAAGGCAGTTTTATTCCGTTTATTCTCATGGATTCTCACAACCAAGGTGCAGTTGAAAATTTCATTGTGTTTTTGCACTTTCCATTTTCAGTTTGGACAGGGGCGCTGCTGAGATGCATGGCCAAGTGGAAGTGAGTTCGTCTAATCAGTGGTGGTGAGCAATGAGTGTATGTTAATAGAGAGCTTGTTTGGAAAAAGAAATTCGATTTGGCCTCTTGAGGTATGTCTGGTTGTCAAGAATTCTGTTCCTGAAGATGCAGAGATGTGAAAGGAAAGCAAACACAGAGTGGATCCAGGCCCCCTGCTTCCCTGTGGTCTGCTGATGTCCCAGCCGTCAAGTGTTGAAAAGCCACAAGTGGTTTTCATGATGATAAAGTTAGTGGTTGGTACTAAAAATAGACTCAAACCAAGGCCTACTAGAAGAAATTAGTGAAGATGATCTAGTTAAAAATACCTTTGCCCAGAAGACTATATAACATTTTTAGGATGACTGGTTTCTGAGGTGAGAAGTCGTTAGAATTACATGTTACTAGGACCTATTGTCAGAATTAGGTGGCATGCCCCATGCGGTGTGTCCTGATCAAAAGGTCTGCTGCGTCTCCTCAGCTACCCTGTGGAAATGTGTTAGCCCAGAGGACTGAGTATTATTATTCTAAGGAGTAACTTCTCAAGCTATCTACTTGACAGTGAGCATGTAGGTAAACTTACGTACATATTAACTTCAAGACACAAAGTATGGTCGCTGCCTGTGGGATCGTACTTCAGTATACAAGTGTGTACAATGGATGTACACGATCACTCCTTAGAGAGGGAGTGTGGTACACTGTTTCAGAACTTTGGAGTCTTATGTCAGGGTTTCAGTTCCAGCTCTGCCACTATCTTGTTGCCTGTCCTTGAGCAAGTTTCTTATGTTGTGACTCAGTTTCCTCCATTTCTTAAAAAGAGGTTATTAAAGAAACTTATACAAGTGCTGTTGTGAGGATTAGGTGGATTAATACATGCAAAGAGTATCAGGCAAGCACTAGTAAAATATCTTTCTTTATTATTGGCATTTCGAGGTAAAACTCCTTGTAAAAAAAGTATTCTCTTGTGGTGATAAATATCTCCAGGTATCTAAAATGTAAGTTTAAAGGTCTTCGGTTTGCACATTTTAATGGGTAAATACGTAAATGAAGTATATTCCTTTTTGTAAATACTGTTCCTAGTTCGAGGAAAAAGAAAGGTCATATTGAGTATTCTAAATCATTGAAGCTTTTGGCTCAGACAACATTAAAGTAATTTTTAAACTTCCTGAGGTAGAAAATATTGCAAGCTTCAATGGGAAATCTTTGTAAAATATATTTATAGTAAAATACAATATATTCATCACACATAGTATATAAGTCTAAACTAGTAAATGTTTTTAAAATTTATGAAATCTGTTACAGGCCATTTTGTCTAATTTTTTGGTATTAAATAACATAAGCCGCCTTGGATATAATAATCATCACTAGAAAATGTGAGTAGCAAGGTATTTGTGTTTGTTTTTATTTTTTCCCCGGAGACAGTTCTGCAGTTAGTACACAACATTTATTTAGGAAGCTCTTGAGTGGAGTATCTGAAAAAGGTCACTGTAGTAACCAGTTGGTTAAGATGCATTTGGATGACCTGAACACATAGTTGTTGTGTCTCTAAATCCCAGACATACTTTATGAGGACAATCCAGCTGGTTTGCTATTTCTATCTCCTCATTATCAACACGTTATGGTATGGCCTCTTCCCCCTGTCTTCCAATGCCAAGAATTTGGCAGGGACACCATGTCAGCAAGTCAGAGGCTGGGGGAGGGGACGGGGAGACACCAACAGCTTCCCATGCTGCAGGGGCAGGCGAGTGTGCTGTTTAAACATTGTGCCATTTACTTGAAGACTTTGAAGAAATAATAAAATTTCGCGAGTTTCTAGACGCACTTTTAGGAAAATTATATTCATTCTAGTCTACATTTTGTGTATATAGCATCTGTAATTCACAAAGCTCCAGAACTCTACTTTTCTCCTTTTTTGAAATGATTCTAATATTATAGAAGCTCAAGAAAGTGAAGAAAATAGAGGAATTGCTCCAGATCTTAGAGTTTACATGAACAAAAATGATCCTACTGAATATCATGTAATATTTTATTATTACATGAGTGACTCAGTAAATGGACTAAGTAGATCCTCTTCTAATATTATCAGAGCCTAAAACAGACAAGGAAATCTATTTTTGGTCACTTTTCACAGTTTTGTAAGAGTAGTGAAGTGAAAAACAATCCGATTAAGGACTTCCTTGACAGTTTCATAGGACTTTTGATTTTGTGACTTATTTTAGCTCTTTGAAATTTATCTTAGGGTTTTCACAGAAATATGGATTCCAAAATTTATAATGGTTAGACAAATTATCTCTTCTTCTATGTACATACATAATTTTATGGGCTACAAATTCACTTCTCACAGACCTTCGTTGCCCTAAAGAGCTCTGTGTGAATTGTCCTATTGACATTCATTGGGAGACTTGATGACATATTACCTGTACTTTGATGGAATGTTTTAAAAAATCATCTCAAATCAAGGTTATTTACTTACTTTAAAGAAACCACAAATTATGGTCTCAGAGCAACCTAATGGTATTTTTTCATGATCTATCACATTATCATAAAATAGGAGGTTTTAATAAGGGTCCCTGTTCCTATGCATATAGTGATACTTATGATAAAGAAAGTAGGTTATTATCTTTTCCCTCCAAAAAAGAAGAAACTACATAGGTATATGTTTCATTCACAGATAGATTATATATGTTAAATTTTCTTTGCGCCATATGGTTCTTAAATATATCCCACACTTAACTCAGACACCTTAATGACAGCAAATACAACATTATCAATATCCATGGAAACTCAACAATATAGAATTGATACCTAGAGATTTTTAAAAATAATGTTTTTTCTACTAACAAAACTCTATATGATGCTTCTTGTTTAATCATTAGCATATTTAAGATACAGTCATGGATTTCGTGTTTAAAAATTAAGTGAAATAATAAGGTAGGATTTTCAGTAATCTGAGAAAGGAATAAAGACATGAGTGAAAGACTGTCTCACAGCTTCTTTAGAGAAAAACATGTTATTCATCAGTCCAGGTCTGTGCCATCAGTATAGAAGTGGGTAAAAAATCTAACTTTCTTTTAAAACCTGATTCCCCTAAGTTTTCATCACTGTGAGAGAAATGGAAAAACTGTCTCCATGAATTTTCATGCATCTTATCTTAAAGTTGTAGTAACACTTATGGAGATTTTCTTGTGGGTAGGAAAAAAATGCCAATTAAAAGAGAAATGTTTTATTCACAAATTAAAGAAACAAATTGTTCCCCTGGGTGCTTCCTTAATTGATGAAGAGCAAATAAGTAGGGAAGTAAGGTACAGTTAACTAGACAAGCAGAGAAGGGCAGGCGTATCTCTCAGGACTGAGGTTAGAACCTCAGGCTTTCTAAGTGTGAGGGATTTGTAAATGAAGCTACTTTGTTACTGTCAGAATTAATATGCGGATAAAAATCTATGTTTTCAAAGCTCTTACAGCATTTTTTTGTATTCCTTCTTTATTTGTAAAAGTAGTTTTATGTTATTTTTGTACTATTAACATTCTACACTCACGACATTTCTGCCCCCTCACTACCAACACCGAACAATAGAACTGCTTCAATTAAGAAACAGAACATCAGCCCCTGGCATCTTATTCTGTTGTTCCATCTTTTTGCTAGGGAGAATTCATTTGTTTCTTAATTAAGAAAAACACCAATAGCATGAAAAATCTGCTTATGGTACCTGAATGGTAATTAGGCAAAAGGTAAAAAAGAAACATGCACATACATTCCAATAGCAGCCAAAATGAACTTGAGCTGATAAAAATGAGCTAAGCTACCCTTGCATAAATGGAGGCTGAGAGAAGTGTACAGTCATTATGGCTAAGACAATATGCAAACTATCTTCAAAGAAATCAAATTGCTAGAGTGTTTTCATTTGCATGTATTAACTATTAACATAATGAGGAGAAGTGACATTGGACCCGGTTTGTGTGTCTGTTCGGATTGATAACTCTACTGCATCTGCAAACAGACGCCCAAAAAATCGTGCTAGTAGTTAGATCAGAGTTGAACTCTACAATGTGGGCTAAAATGAAATCTGGAGCTTGGCGAACCTGCTGAGTAACTGAATGGTTGGCGTCTCTTTCATTCACATTCAGTGTCTGTCTGCGTATCTCTCTTACTCTTTCCCCCTTCTTCCCTTCCTCTTTTTCTCTTTCACATTTATTTATTTTTAAAAAAAAAACAATTATATTTCATTGCAAAAATTTACTTTGAGCTTTAAAGGAGCAAAATTCTTATTCGAAACTTTGTTTCTGCGAGTGGAATAAGAGCTTATGCTATCAAGGAGATCTCAAAGATCCATAGGGCTAACAACATATACGAGGTGTGCCCAGAAGCTATCCAGCCATGTAATATGAAAAATAGAGACATTTATTGAAGAAGATACAAGATAGAAGATACATAGTACATAGGACAATGATGCCCCAGTCCCCTTCAATGAAGGCTCCTTGGGACCTCACACAGTTCATCCCGTCACCATCAGCTGCCCCATCTTATTTTTTGGCATCTCATCGATTGTTTGAAATCTCTTCCTTTTCAAAGGTGATTTTAGTTTTGGGAAAGCCAGAAGTCACGGGGTGCCAAATCTGGGCTGTAGGGGGGCTGAGTCACCTGGGTGATTTGATGTTTCGCCAGAAACTCTGCGTGAGATATAATGCATGAGTGGGCACGTTGTTGTGATGAAGCCGCCAGTCACTAGTTGCCCAAAGCCATGGTCTTCTGGATCATCCCAATAGTTTCTGTGGAGTAATGTTCAAGCTTAAGGCAAACTTTGATGCAGATTCATTGCTCTACTCAGTCATTTTAAATGTGACAACCACACAGTACACATGCTCACTCAATCGCATCTACCACCCCCACTGCCTAGTGCAGTGAGTGAATTTGTCACTGTTCACACATGGTCACTCCAGTCTGCTCTCCTTGGCTGCCAGGTTACATTGATGTCATGTAAACTATTCTCATTATGTTAATAATGGCTGAACTTTTTGGACAGTCCTCATGTCATAGGATTTGAAATTTTAAGGTTTTTCTTTACTTATTCTCAGCAAATATAAATCTAGGAAGAAAGGAAACTCACATTTATTGAACTCCTTTTATGTGCCATGCACTGTACAACGTGTTTTTCCTTTAAAAACAAAAGGGGGAGTTCTTGGGAAAGGTGAAGGAGACATAGCAGTGAGAAACATCTTGAGCCTTTCAGATAACCTGGAGAACAACACCTGAACCTCTGGGTCTTAACCTCTCGCCTGTAAAACGGGACAGTGTAACTACATTGGTGTTTTGTAGTCTAAAAATCTCTGAGGCCAATAACTAATTTCTGTGATTTTTAAAAACCCAAGAGAAATTGGAAGATCATCACTCAGACCTTTTCCCAGAGCAACTAAAATGTTTTATTTCCTTACAAGTTGGGGGATTTACCGCATAGCAGGGTGACCTTACTAACCCATGCTGGTGAGAAAATCTGACAGCTACATAAATCTTGACTAATTTTTCAGAAGATAAAGCCACAGTACATACCTACATTTTATAATTTGTATTTGAATATTTCTAAAATCAGAATATAGCTTGCTTTAAAACCATTAAATTTAATGTTGTAGCAGATTTTCTTGTTTGGAAAAACTTACTGATGTGTCTGACAAACAATGGAGGCTGCCAATTAAGAAACTTCATACCATGTATTTTAGAATTTTATTTATTCTGTTAACAAATGTGTATCATCACTTTTCCCTGAGTCCTCCGGGCTCTGTCCTGTGAATGGAGGCCCGTTGTGTCTGGGGACGGTGAGCTCTCTGTTCTGCAGGAATGCATGTTCTGGAAGCAGGCCACAGGCAACAAAAGCAGCAGCGCAACGAGGACACAGTGTCACTTCTGATTGGGGTGCGTGTTATGAAGGAAGCCAAACAGAGTAATGTGACAAAGAGTGACTATTGCAGTTCTTAGAATTATCTGTTAAAAATTTCTTAAACTTCATACTGTGGATGAGCAGTGAAATAGGTGATCTTTCCTTGTAAATATGTTGGGAATTACTCTCAAGGGTGAGGGGACAAATGCCACCAAAAGACTACGATTCACCCAATCCCCCAATTGCCCACTTGAAAGATGTTACCTTTTTTAATGGTGTGGGGGCCAGGAAAAAATGCCTGGGACCATGAGGCTTTATTGAACAACTTGAAGAGAAGTATGTCAGAAATGGAGTTGAGTTCTAGGGATGCTGTAGTTACCAAGGCAGACATAGAACACACACATAAAAAGTCTTCATGGGATTTTCGTTCTAGGAGAAATACATCATTCTGCCTAAAATAATGACCATTGTTCTCAGGCAGCTAAGTCCAATGCGTTATGAGTTTTTCAGAGATGTTACTTATGTACATGTATATTTAAAACAAATGGGGATTAATGCAATCACATTGATAATTATATTGCTGTGTCAATATTATGAGAGGTAGCTCCTAGTATAAAATATTCTATAAATATATGTAACATCAACACAGTATTTTCTCATTTTATATGGATATATATATATTTTTTTCCTTTGAATGGATATTTATGACTGATTAGAACAAGTGGTAACTTGTGAAATTCTGTTATCAACCATTGTCACTATTGTGTTGGAGTAGCAGCTATGAAAATTTTAGGTTTGAAGCCATGTTAATTCCCCTTTCATTTTAATTTTAATTCAATTTCACATCACATGTATTGCTGCTTATTATAATAAGCTTTATTCCACTTATTATTATAAGTGGATGTGTGTGACCTCAGAACCTACGAAGCTCCTTGGGATTGCCTTGGGACCAAAAGGCATTGGGAACCTTCTGAAAGATTCCAATTTTGTACTCCAGACAAGAGGTTCACTGGGCTTCTAGAGGAAGAATTTCTTTACTGACTGGTATCTGGAGAGGGCTCGCCGAAATGGCCCAGGCATTGCCAGCGTCAGTTAATGTAAGCCCCTTCTCAGGGAGATCACTGGGGAAAAAAACAAAGCAAAATAAAATCCTCCCCAAATTGTGGATGCATGAAGTATTTTATGCTTCTGAAGATTTTAAATAAGTGTCTTCCGAGGTAGGAAGGGATGAATTGACAACACTCTTTGAAGACATCAGCACTTGTAATACCTTAATTCTCTGTCTTCATGAATATGGAGATTATAAAGAAATCTGTTTTATATTTAAGTGATAGGTTAACCTTTCTGCCACATATGTTGCTTGTAATCTCAAAATCTCCTTTGAGGAAGTTTGGTGATGCATTCTGAGTCATTCACTCAGATTCATCTTAAAGGGGTTAAGAGGTGAGAGCAGGTGTTGTCATATTATCTTAGAAATTATTTAACAATTAGGTAGCACAGTAGAAGCCTGGAAGGACCTGTCATTAGAAGGAAACCAAAAAAAAAAAAAAAAAAGGAAAAAAAAAAAGCCTGAGTACAGCTGGGTAATTTGAAAAATGAAAAAAGCAGAATTCAAGAGAAATGTTTGAGACGTTTTAATATTTAGTAATAATGGAACATTAATAGTTTCATTTGGTCATGGTTGGTGTGGCTCAGTAGCTTGAGTGCCAACCTGCAAACCATAGGGTTGCAGGTTTGGATCCCAGGCAGGGCACATGCCTGGGTTACAGGCCAGGTCCCCGCTTGGGGGCGCTCAAGAGGCAAGCGCACATTGATGTTTCTCTCCCTCTCTCTCTCCCTTCCCCTCTGTCTGAAAATAAATAAATAAAATCTAAAAAAAAATTTCATTTGGACTTACCTATTTAAAGAAAATATGCTAATTCAGAGAGCCACAGGGAAAGGGCTGAAGAACCCCTTTAAAGGGAATGTTAATTCTTATGTTTACTTCAACGTAATAACAACAGCAACAAAACAAAACCTAAAACAAGCCAAAAAAGAGATGGTAGTTCTTTATTAATTACAATAGTGTTGATTCTATTTGAAAGAGAAACAACCAGTTTCACACTCATTGTTATGAATTTTTTTTTTCTTGATATGAAAACTACAGCATGTGGAGTAATGTGTCTCTGAGTTTCTACTTAATCTGTGTCAATCTCTGCCTCTCATGCTTAAACTGCCAAGTCTGGTACACGAACCAAGAAAAATATATCACTGATCTTCTGGAGATGGATCCAAGTGCTGAAGATGGAGAGGCACCCACTGAATACATGTCTGAAAGTCTTCAGTCATTTTTGTTTTAATGGGTTTTACTGTGTCTTTTAATGGGAAACAAGAATTAATAGGATCAAGCTTTAAAACTTGGTACAAGCTTGAATGGTGTCCTAAAACTGTAGGTGATATTTAATAGCATCCTAAATTTCAGTTTCAAAAAGTCAACTGTATAAGTACAAGACAAGAAGAATGAACTTCATATGCTGATCAGATTAAAAGTTCATAGGTGTTTCAGTTAATTGTGAGTCTTCAATGAGAGTTGCAGTCCAGAAGATTTTGCAGTGTTAGGCAATTAACAAGGAATCCTGCAGTGCTTTATGCTGGCCAATCACATCTTGAATATTATATTCAATGTTCATGTCCTTCTTAAAACTCAAGTATGTCTGGAGGATGTTAACAGCCAGGCAATAACTGAAGAAATTGGATTGTTTAATAGGAAAAGAAAATTATAGGTTTCTTACGAGAGTTGAATTCAGGTTTCTGATGTAGAAAATGAATTAGCTTTCTTTGTATCTCAGAAGAAATAATTTCAAAGGGCATTCTGGGTTTGCATTCTACCCACCGAGGGAAGGTCTGGGCTCAGTATCAGCAGAGCAGTCAGAGCTGTTCAAAATGGAATGGCTTTCATGGAAAGGTAGAAAGTGTCTATCAGTAGAAGAATGCAAGTAAAGGTTTGCCTAGATAATCACTCGCTAGAGTTATTACTTGATAGATTCTTGGAAGGCGGAGCTGTTGGCAATTAAGGACTTAAGGGGCAAGGCAGAGGTAGATTTCTGGGCAATTTCATAATCTAGATTGGCTTTAGAATATTTTAAGTCTTTCCGTTCAAGTCTAGGATTTACAGTAGTTTCCCCGTATCTGAAGTTTCACTTTCCTTGGTTTCGGTTACCTGCAGTCAACTACAGTCCAAAAGTATTAAATAGAAAATTCCAGAAATAAACAATTCATAAGTTTTAAATTGTGTGCCATTTTGTGTAACATAATGAAATCTTGAACCATCTTGCTCCACCCTGCTCAGGACGTGAATCATCCCTTCGTGCAGAATATGCTCTCCTGTTAGTCGCCTATAGTAGCCATCTTGGTTTCAGTTCAGTTATCAGACATTTTAAGAGAAAGATCACATTTGCATAACTTTTACTGTAGTATATTGTTATAATTATTTTATCATTATTTATTGTTGTTAAATCCTTTACTTGCCTACTTTATAAATTAAACATAATTATAGGTATGTATAGAATTATTATAGATAATAATTATAGAATGTATAGGAAACAACATAGTACAGTATATAGGGTTCAGTACTAGTCACCGTTTCAGGCATCCACGTGGGGTCTTGGAACATACACCCTGCGGTAAGGGGGGACTACTGTAATTGGTACTTATCAAGTCCTTCTCCTCATCACTGTTTCTGTATCAGTAACAACAAACTCTCCTGGAAGCTAAACAAACTCAAGGGTCAGATCCCTCACCATCCAAGACCCTTTCTAAAGGCTTGGGAGGGGGTCAAACATTGTGTTCAGTTGCTTTAATATTTTTATAAAATTTTCAAAATTAAGATACTTTAACTACAAGTGATTAATACTGGTAGTTTTTCCTCCTCACCTTTCCCTCTGCCACTTTGGAATGGCCACAGGCATTGTTGGGAACTTAGTAAGGGGAAGTTGAGCTGGAAAAGTAATTATCTTATTTTTAACATTTGCAGTTTACTGAGATTTCACTTTCTAAATAAATATTTACTTTCCTACATACTTTGTACGTTTGTGTTCTTGTCCAGAGGAATCCAACTGTATGAGCTTCAGGTCTTGTAAAACTTGGATCTGTTTCTTTTTGCCCCTTTTATATGTGGCATGACTTTAAGTGCTAAGCCATTGTCCCTTATTTCAAGTTATGCACAATATAGTGGGGGAATCTGATTGGTTTTATTATGGGTTCACATATATACTTTAAGAAGTAATTAATACTGATAAAATACAATATTTATACAACATTACACGCATGAACATTTTTATTATTTTATAAGAAATGATTAAACAACAATGTAAGTGACCCAAGGGGAGGGGCGTGGAGGATGAGGATGGAAAGAAGGAGAAGGAACCAGTCAAGGAACATGTGTGAACGACCCATGGACATGGGCAACAGGGTGGGGTTGACTGTGGGAGTGGGGGTTGGACTGGGCAGAGGAGAGCAAAGGGGGAGAAATTGGGACAACTGTAATAGAACAACAGTAAAATGTTTAATAAAAGAATAAAGTTCAACAGCGACTCTGATCCTTCAAATCTAAGAAGATCATATTATTGTATTATGTTCTAAGACATGTGTATAGTATTCCCATGGCAATGGCAAAAGGCTTGTACTGTTGTATACATGTTATTGATTAGGAAACTAATGTATGTATGAAGATGTCAAAACATTTTTGTGCTTTAGGGATGAAAATAACTTTGACATCTAAGCAAGTGAAGCCAGCTGATAAATTTTGAGAATCTCTATGAAAGAAGACTTTCTCTGTCTCAATCAATAATAATAAATTCCCAAACATTATGCTTTCAGACAACCTGGAGCCTTTTCTCTATCTTTTTCAAATATCTCAGCGCTCTGCAGCGTTTTGCAAAAGTTTAGTTTTATTCTTGGTTCTGTGTTTTGGAAAACAGTCAGGTTGAGCATGATTCTGTGCTGACATGTGCAGCTTATTGGGGTTCTTTTTTCAAAAAAACTTCTGTGATTAAAAAGATAAGACAGTTAGGAGATGCGCCATCCCTGTGAATTCCCTTATGCTCTAGCATCATTTCTTCCATCTAGGGAAGCTCATGCTTCCTGAAAGGTATGGAATCGCCTCCAAGTGCTTGGCTTGCTAGCAGGTGATCTTTCATATCTTCTACTGAGCAGACTGGCTCCAGGGGAAACAATGCTGTCCAACTTGTCCAAACACAACTGGTGTGGAAAAACATATCAGATCAAATCCAGTTCTCTTCATGTGTCTCCATTGTTGAGATTGGTGTAATAGAGAAATTGGAAATGCAAATGTTCTGTTTTAACCTTGTTAATAATTCCCAAATGAATTGTGTATTTAAGCATGTGGACTTGTTTCCAACTCTCACATGGGATTTGGTGATTTCATCATTTTCTAGAATGTACTATTATCTTTCTTCACTTCTACTTAAAAATCACTTTTATTATGCCCATGTGTCATATTTCTAAATACTCTATTTCTTCTGATTTTGGAGTTTGATTTTTTTCAACAAATATTTGCCGAGCAGCTACAGTGTACATGAGATTGACAAGTATTTGAATGATTTCTCTTGAACTTAGAAAAGAAAATCAGACATTAAATACTATTATGGTATTGGCAAGTACATGGTGGGTAGATTTAGTTCTTGCCATACCTGTGTTACGTGTTACATGTGGAATTATGGAACTTAATAGGAGGGGAGTGCAATAAACATTTATGTCCTTTATTGAAAATATCCCTTGGAAATTAGCACTATACAGCTATGTGTGTATTACATATTACTTCTGGAAAAGGAAAAAAAAAAACCTTTGAGAGCCCTCCCATGTGCTAGGGACTCTGTTAGGTATTTATACATTTAATTTAATTTGTTTACATTATTTATCACCTTTGTCCTATTTTATGTATGACAGGTACAATTAATCCCTTTTGAAGACATTGTTCTGAGTGGCTCTGTAATGGACAGAGCCCATATTTGGACTGAGTTTAGGGACCTTTTTTCATTACCCCATTTTATCAGTGGAAAAGGGCCTGCTGCAGAATCGAGGGGTTCAATAAGTATAATACGAGGAAACTTCTGGAGGTGATGGATGTCTGTGACCTTGACCGTGGTGAAGATTTTCACAGTTATATCCATATGTGCAAATTTTTCCAATTGTATACATTAAATATGGACAGGTTCTTATATCGGTTACAGCTCAATAAAGTTGTTTAATGATATGTGCACAGACATAACAGGAGACATTTTTTTATAATCCTGGAAAAAATAAATAATTTAAGCTTGTTAAGAAAGGTATAATCACGTACTTGAAATGTCTGCTAATAGATCTGGTACCTAAACAGTATATTTTATCGTGGTGCCTATCCTCATTCGGATTACAGTCTAAGGAAACCAGATGCAACTTTATGTGTAACACAGAATGATGCAAAACAGGATGGGAGGTGTGCCATACATCTTTACATGAAGAGCTGTGGGGGTTAAAGCTGGGCCCTTTTGTTATTTATTTGAGAATGTATGTTACTAGAAACTTTAAAGAATTTTAGATAATATAAAATCTCCTGGAAACCCTTAGGCCTCAGAAAAACTTATTGAAAGCTCTTTATATATCCTTTTGAGAAAGTAGTTTGTAATCTAAGTGTGGCTATTCTTTTAACATTAAAAATCCCAAGTTACTGATGGTGAAAAAAAGACTATGTGGATCATAAAATTTGCAGTCATCATTGTCAATAAAAACCTTATTTTCTCAGAACTTGTGAGGTTTAGCTTACAGTTGGTATAGTCTCACAGAGTTAATTTTAACAAATTGTTTTATCATATAAAGTTAGTAAGATACATCCATAAACCTTACTGTGAAAAATAAATGCATATTCTTTTTTTAAAATATATTTTATTGATTATGCTATTTGTCCCATTTTTTCTCTCCTTTATTCCTCTCCACCCTGCATATCCCCTCCCACCAGCATTCCCCCACTTAGTTCATATCCAATGGTCATACATATGAATTCTTTGGCTTCTCCATTTCCTATACTATTCTTAAGCTCTCCCTGTCGATTTTGTACCTAGCATAATAAATGCATATTCTGTACAAAATGTGCGAAAACTCAGGCAATGCCTCAGTTCAGAGTATTCTGTTTCTCGTGTCTCCAGGAGGTTATATTTCAAATATGATGAGTAAATGTTCTAACATTCAGTAATATGTAGCACGTACAGGGGCGGGTGAACTGCATACCGAACCTGCAGTGGCACAAACAATGCAAAGGTGGCAAGTGACGTACCTTCCTTCATTCAGAGACAAGGCATGTGTCAGAGTGCTTGGCCCCTATCGCAGTTAGTTTGAGCAATTTCCATTCCATTATGCTCTCTTATGGTTTCTGTTTTAGCCCCCTTCCGGCATATTCGGGTGTTTAAATTTCAAATTAGTAGTTTGGCTTTATCACTCATTTTGAGGTTGGGGAAACACATTCTAACCATTGGAGGTGGTTACTATATTGAAAAATAATAACAAAGAAAACAAAAATGTTAGTAAACAGAGCATATGAAGGGCTATGTTTAAGTCACAGGTTACCCTGATAAATTACTTCAAGGCAGCCTTATTGAGCCACTTTTCTAAATAAACTTGTCCAATATTGAGAACATTGAGAAAACCTGTGTGCGTATATTTAAATATTTAAAATGTTGTGATAGGATCAGCTGATAGAAGTAAGTTCTAGCAGTTCCTTTCTTTGTATGTTTTTTGAGACTCTCCCAGGTCACTTCATAGTCTGTGTGGACTGATAAATAGTCATGTACTAAGGACCGGAGAAACAGTAACAACAAAATGCAATATTATTTATATATGTAAAATGCTAAATATTTCATGCTTTACTTGTTTATATGCTCTTTTTTTTTAATGAAGTTATTTGTATAAAGAGCCAAGATTTATAATCTACCATCTTATGATTTGAATAGCTTCTCCAGGAATTAAGGGACGGGGTTCTATATTATCTCCACAGTGTCTCATCAAGCGACACACATCAGATTTTCATCATGGCTAGCTGCGGTCAAAATGCTGATGTGTTTCTTATGGCTTTTTCTGTATAAGCAATGTGAAATGAAAAATTGAGGCTGTTGTTTATATTATTCAGTGTTCTATATACTTGATTGTTTTTGATAGAAGAAATATTTCTTATTCCAGTTAAGAAAAAAAAAGAAATATATATATATATATATATATATATATATATATATAAATGGTAATGTGTCCTGTGACCATGTGATGTTCAGGGTTTGGAATTTACCATCGATGTGTTTTGCTCCCATTCACTTCCTTTCGAGAACCAGGTGATGGGGGTTGTACAGGAGTAAACCAAGAAAGATACTGATAGATGATCCACATATTTGAAAATCCATTTAAGAATAGGAAGTCAGGATCCCACTTTGTAATTACGTAAAAACATAACTAGAGTTTGGAATTTCATCTGTAAGTTCGAAAATCGGATTTCGTTGATTTTATTTGCAAATAATTATGAGACCGAACAGCACACACTCTACTAGATCCTGTGTAGTGAATTCACATATGATCAGCATAGATAAAGGAATGTTTTCTTTCTTACTTAAAAGCATTTTCAAAAGGTTTGTAAATATTTGTTTTTCAGGGATCCATTTATCTTACTCCTCAGTTCCAAAAGAACTGTTAGGGGTTACAGAAAAAGATGATAAATGAGCCCAAGGAGCCTGGGTTACAATTGTCCCATTCTAAGGTTACTATTATTCAGTAGACATGCAAAGTCTTTGAATGCATGAATATTAACTGATTAGGTACTGGATTTTTTTTTTTAAGACGAGAATTTTGAAATGAGAAGAAGTCACTCATGGAGCTGTTCCGGCTTTTATTTATCCATAGTTAGGTCTGTATGAAATTTAAATATAAGAAGAAAGGAAGATAGCTGGAAGACATACCTTTTCAAAGGAATGGCCTGGACTTCAGCTGCTCAATTCCCATTTAGTTCTGAGGGCCTGAGTAATGCGGTTTGTAATTGTGTACAAACCTTGTAACAAAGAAAGTGACAACAAAACCCAACTGCTCTTAGTTATCCTTGTACACAATACAAGGCACAACATGGAATGAACCATAGGGTGTTTTGATTAATTGAACTTAACTGACGGTTATCCAGAAACTCTGTTTTATTACAGCCCTTACTGGAATTTTCAGCAAGTAGTTTATGTTTACTTTAAGGTGAACATAGCAAAACTTATGATAATGTAAGACCTTATAGAAACTTTGGATCACCATGATAAATGGTAAAGCTCATTACGTACACTGTATAAATCCAGGGATGGAGATGCAGACAGCTGTATTTGATGTGTACTGACCCCAATTTTTTATAAAAGCAATATAAAGAAAAATATGGCTGACGACTCTAATACACTGGTTGTTTTTGTTTCCTATATTTTTACATTTACATATGTAATCCTAGTATAAACAGAACTTTTCTTATTTACAAGAAGAAATATTTTCCATGTTTCTACATGGTCTTTTTGATTTTTAGTTTACATTTCTGCTGTATAGTCTCTCAGCTGATCTGCTCTAAGAGCTAAATATTCTATTTTAAGGCATTTGGCTATTATTCAATTTATATACCTAATACTACAATGACCAAATTAGTACATGTAGTCATTGACTTCTTTTAGGTTTTTCCCAAAGGATAACTTTCAAGAAATAAGATTAGGGGATTAAAGGATATATACTCTTTAGGAGGTTAGGGCACAGAAGGAAAGGATAAGGAAAAAAATCGACAGCTTTGGCATTAGACTTCCCGAGTTCCTACGTCCTTAGAAATCCTGGAATTCATTGATTCTCAAACATCAACGTAAGTTTTTAGGCAGGGTGTGATATTATCACACCATAATTTGTACAGAGGCTGAAGACAGGCAGCCCATCTAGGAATCTGTTAAAGCAGTTCAGGTGTACGATATGACCTCCTGGGCCAGAGGGGGTTTGAAAAAGGAAAGAAACATGGCAACCTGCCCCTCGCTGAGCATTCATCTTGGGTGCTGTAGGACAAGAAAGAAACAGATGGGTCCACTTTAAAGTTCATGGAATATTTGAGAAGTAAAAATGCTCAGAGAAGAAATAATCGGATAAAAGGATGGAGAGAATATTGTAGATTTTACATAGAAAGGCTTTGCATTGACTGGACCGTGAGCTGAAAGTTGAAGAAAGTGAATGTTTATTGGTGGCAGGAAGGGAAAGATGGCTTTCTCAAGGTAGTAGGAGAGCAAAGAAAAGAATTAGACAAATGCTACTTGCAGGGCACTGAGGAAAGGAGTAAGTTCCTTCTTACTGAGTATTTTAGCATACTAATGTACTGTTTATTTGTTCATTCATTCATTTATTTGTTGGTGACTTTCGGAGGATACAAAGTTGAGTCATATTTTTTTCTTATATAAAAATCACCATGTTCCATCTTATGTCAGTGTTGCAAAATGTACATCAGATTTAACTATAAAATATTTTGGTACAAATTCAGTTTCATATTTATTTTATTTTATATATTTTTGTTTTTTATTTATTTTTTATCCTCACCCAAGGAACATGGTTATTGATTTTAGAGAGACAAGGAAGGAGGGAGAAAGAGAGGGAGAGAAACGTGGTCGACACGAGAGAGAAACATCAATTCATTGCGTCTTTCGTACGTGACCTTCTGCTTTATGGGGTGACGGTCCAACAAACTGAGGCACACAGGCCAGGCCAATTTTATATTTAAAGACCCTGACTCAGAACCCTCTCACTGGGATCTGGGCTGCTGTGAAATTGCACACACTGCCCTTACATATTTAGTGATTCAATTTGGCTTACAGAAAATGCTGCTGATTAGAAGTGTAAATAGTGAAATCTGAAGTATTTATTAGGAGAGACATTTCTTTACTTCCCAAACCAAATATATGTCCCCTTTAAAATCTATGCTATTCAAAATTATTGCTGTGAAAAAGATGGGGGGCCATATTTCCCTGTGGATAAAATGGCTCAATTTTATATAAAGCAAAATGTGTAGTATTTAATGAAGAAATTATTTAACCAAAATGTTACCGTTTCTCTAGGCTGTAGCAGCCTCAGCATCCCCTTGGGAGCTTGTTAGAAATGTAAATTCCTGAATTCTACTCCAAACATACTGATTCAGAGTCTTGAGGGGTTGGGACCCAAGAAGCTGCGTTTTAACAAGCCTGTCAGGTGGTTTTTATGCATGCTGAAGTGAGGAAGCTATTAATTTAGAATGACTTTTAAGCTAAACTTAATTATATACTACTGGTTCCTAATGTCTTAAACTTTATGCATTTCAAGTTTGGGACCACGCCTCCAGAACACAATGGAGAGTGTGTTATGCTGTGTGTGTTGCTGGATGGTTTCAGTGTTCTTTCATAAAGTGACATTTTAATTGTGTGCCCATAGTAGAAGTTTAGTTTAACAACTTTTAAATACCTAATTAAAATATGCTTGCTTCAGATAATGGAGAAAAAGAAAATGGAGTAAGCATTGCTAAGAGGGTCACTTAAAATGGAGTCAGGAGATCGTTGAGAACCTGGGGCCTGTGCAAGTCTCATATCTAAGTTCTGGGAACTATTGTTACGTAGCTAATCTGTTGCTAACTTGAACTCAAGGCCAAATAACAGACATCCTACGTCAATGACTGCTACGTGGACGTATATGGACTTGACTTTCTCCTCATCATGGTACCAGATCATCCTTGTCTTTTACCTTGAAAGGAACCAATCCCTTTCAACAACCAGTGTCCTATATTTACATAATGGACCTAACCAATCCCGATTGGCGTAGCCCAACATCCTTCGTTTGCATGGAGGACCTGAATGAGAAATCTCTACGGGTTTGCCCTTTATAAAACCTCTTTTTTTGTACCCTTTGGAGCATACTTATGTTGCTCCCTGAATCTGTGCTCCAGACAGCAGTCCCCCCTTTTCTCAAATAAAAGCTTTTATGCCTCATTACAGCCTAAACTTTTTCTTGTGGTTAACACTTCTCCCATTATGTTATAAAATGTGTATTTTCTACATAGTAACGATCTCAATTATAATTTATATAATTAATAGGACATAGTTTTTTTTAACCCCCTTCAGTGAATTTCCTTTAAGGTAATTAATGGTATTTATGATACCGGCGACACATAAACCCACATCATTTCAACATTAAGGAAGAGCGTGACTTTAATTTGTAAAGAAGTTCAGGCAATACTTCTCCTTTTACGTTTTGTTTTTCAGTTCTTCTGATGGGACTTTAAAAATATCCAAAGTGCCCGTTTTACCATTTTTCTTTTTTCCTTTCATTTTTCTGGATATGCTGATATGCTTCAGCAGATGACAACAAAAGTCAGGATTTTGCTTTCTAGTTATTTTTCTTAGTCTCCACAAATATTACCATGAAAAGCAGAGCCCAAATTGTGGTTCCTATTTACTCCTGTACTAAATCTTATAGAATGCTTTCTTGCTTATTGAGATAATTTTTAAAATGTTAGTATTTAAACTTACCTGTCTACCTACCAATCAATTCATCTATACTAATCAGTTATAGGTAGGGCAACTCATATAGATTATTTCACTCTGGAGAACAAGTTAGTGTATTGTTATGTAAATATTAGATAAATGTATTGCATAGGGTTTGAGCTAAATATATAGCTTGGGGACATAATTCACTTACCTGGGGAAATAAAGTAGGCATTAGTCGGGTTTGTGATTTGAATCATGTTACTATCTAAGCAAACAAGTGAATATTTTAATATGATGGATAATAATTTTTTACCTTCCTAACTTTAGCTTTTTGCAAGCTGTTTTCTTAAGCTATCAAAATTCTTCTTCCCAGAGCCTTTCCTAATTCTCCTGAATGGAGATCCTGCACGGTGTGTGTGCCTCGCCATTGCTCGTAAATCTACCCTGGGCTGTGTTCAAATGCCACCCTAGGAGAGAGGTCTTTCCTGACCATCGCATATGTAATAGTGCCTTGCTCCTTTGTCGCTGGTGGCCGCCTTACTTTGATTCTTTTTCTTCAGAGAACTTATCATCCCCTGAAGCAGGCAGTCCATGCAGGGAGGTATTTTTGTTTGTTGGACACCAGAAATTATCTAGGTTTAATTTTCCTTCTCCCTCTTTGGAGTGTAAGGTCCATTGGAGCTGAGACTCTATTGATTTTATTTCTTGGTACCTCTTCAGAGCAAGTTACAGTGTGAAGAAATAGTAACTAATCAACACTAATTGGTGGACCGATAAGTTTATAAGTGGATAGTAGCAGAAACATATTTTAATGGGTTAATGCATTTGTATTCCTTGTTTGCTTCTTATTAGGTTTTGTAAAAAGTCTTGTATTAAAGCTCCTATGTTAGCTCTCTTCATATTTCCCATTAGGTCCTCATTTTAAACTTTTTAAAAAAGATGAGTTTTTATTATGTGTTAAATTCTGAAACATTGTTTTCGGTTTCTAGTATGATTTCATTTAAACTTTTAATATTGCATTTAAAGCATCAATAATCTGTGACTTAACTATACAGGCGTCATAAAGAGTTGGGTTGTGATAGTAAGTAGTCTGTCTAATCAGTATAACCATCCACTCCCCAGACCGTTACTGTCCAGATGCAGGAGTACGTTCAGCAAACAAATTCAAAAAAGCGAACCTCAGTGGAGAGCTCTCGTGATAGGCTGGTTCAAGATGCTGCAAACCACTTATGGAGGCTAACTTTTTTACAGGATGAAATATGATTAAGATACGTTAAATGGAAATCTATACAAAACCAGTGAAGTTGTTAAAATATTCAAATATGCCATATTGTAACAAGAAAACACTGTAATGCACTGAAATCAGCAGTAGAACAGCTGTGTTTTAAAGGACAGTACTTTGAATGTCACTTGACAATTTGCTTTCAATTAGAAGTAATTTACAGGAAGATGCCCACAAGCTAATCTTTACAGGATAATTAAGTTCCATTTTCTTTACTTTTAATTAAAAAGCAGAAAAGATTTAGCTGATCCATAAAAAATGTTCTGTTTAAACATTCATCAGACTTCACACTCTTTTTTTGTTATTTGTTGTAGCAGATGTTATCAAAAGTGCAGTCTGCTCCGTTTCAAACCCTGAGTGTTTGGAAAGTGAAACATGAGTTGCAATAGGCGTGTACTGGTGAGGTATGATCATCTAACATCTGCATATTCAAAGAGGATAAAACAGACGCTACTGTTCCATTCCTTATTTGTGCTCTGCCTGATGCATTTAATTGTACTACAGCCACATACATTTAAATGAAAAGCTGTGCAACTTTAGAATTTGGAACATTATACATATAGTAGGATGATATGTACCAAATAAAACTTGACTTCCAAGTGTTTTAAAGGGCCTGTAGATGTCATGTTATTTTATAGTCATGTTACTATATTGTAACTTTAATATTATAAAAATTGACACTATTTTAACATGGACATTTACGCATTGAAAGGATGGGAGATACAAAGTGATATTCTGAAGTCATTCATTTGTTTATAAAACTTATTCTCTGTATTAACAGTTTCTAGCATCATTGCTTTATTTATTTATTTTTTGGCAAAATAAAGAATTTTGCCAAAGATATTAGAGCTTTGGTTTTATGAATCACTATTGGCCAGTGCTTTGCCTTATTTTTATTTTTTTTAGATGATGAAAGGTAAATAGAGATTTGTCACGCTTACTCTCATATTACACTATGTTAAGGAGTTTTGCACCAAAAATTGTTCAAGAATTCTTTGGTTTAGTATTATGGTATTTGCTTTTTTGTTCTCTTTTCTGGCAATTTAGACAATCTGTGCACATTAGTAACCGCTTTCTTTTTCTTTTTCTTTTCTTTATTTTTTTTGTACAATCAAGAAGATTCCTATAACTTAAGAAAAGTTGGGCCACTGTAGAGAATATACATAAAATTTTTATAGTAATAATTCCATCCATTATGCCTTTTGTCAAACACGCTTGATTTCCAGTTTTCTAATTAGTGAGTCCCTAAAATTTAAAGACGCTATTAAAACCTATTTTTACTTAGTTTTACTTTTTAATTTTATTTTCCTTTCTTTGAAGGAAAACTAGAAACGATGAGAGGCTGCTCATAAGCACACTCCTTTATGTGCTTTGGTGGCTTAGGTTGGGGTGCATGTGGGGAATATGCCCAACGGTGCTTTGACCAAGACAGTGCAGGAGACTGCAAAATAAAACAAAGAAATACAATTTATTTCAGCCTATATTATGAATTTCAGGTAGGAGCTTAATTGTAATAATCACAATGCATGCATTTAAATGGAGTACCTGTTGGAACACGTAAATGTCATCGGGTTCTGTAATGAACTTGAAGTGTTCTTCTCTTATTGAGAGGATAACATGGGGAAAAGATTAAGCATGCCCGGTCTGCCTCTCTCCCTCTTTTCTCTTTGGTAATCAGCACCTGGTTTGATTACATCTTTTTGAACCATAAACGATCTACTCCTCCTGTATTCCGTGGAAGTTTTTATGAACGGGAATGATAACAAACAGTGGTTAAACTTTCCACTTTCAGGAGAATTTTAGCTTTTCTCGTCTCGTCATCCCGTAATTCATACTTTCTCCAGTGAAGAATAAAAGCAGTTTCGTTATCGTTCAGGAGGGTGTGATGATTTTCCTTAGGTGCTTGGTTTTCAAGTTCATGACTGCTTTTAGAAGGGCAGGCAGGACAGAACCTTAACGTAGTTGAGGAGCTCGGAGGAGTTACCGGCTGACCTTGGGTGTGTTTACCTTGCCCACTGCACCTCATACATTGCCTTGTCCATGACTGGCCCTTATTAAATATTTATTAAGTGACTGGTAGAAAAAAGATTTAGACACAGTTCCATTTGATTCATTGCACACATTTAGTGAATTCTTTTTCATTCCTTACTTCTCCTCTTTTGGTAAAATCAAAAGGACTGTGATCTAAGAAACTACAAACAGTTGTTTTGCTGTGCACCTCCTTCAGACCTGCATTTGCAGTAAAGCTGGGTGCTGTGAATATCGACCTTCTCACTATACATATAAGCTGTATTGTGAAAGGACTAAATTTTGTAAACAGATATTGAAATAACTTCCTACTTGGAGAGATAACAAAGATGTATATATTCTTCTTGTCTCTATTTAGTTTTTGGGTTTTTCTTTGTAGCTGTTCTGGTTTACTTCCGCTCCCCCCCCAACCCTCCACCCGCCCTGCCATTTGATGACTGGAAGGTTTTTAGCATTTACGTGTTTATTCAATGCATTTCTATCTCCTGTGTATTTTCTAGAAATGAGTCTTGAACTCGCTTTTGGTTTTCCTCTTGATTACTTCGTTCTTGTACCCTCCCCTCCCTCAAGTCGGCCAGCCTGATCTTCCAAACATAATTGACAACATGTCATCATTGCTTAAAATCTGCCATGCTCCCTGTTATCTACTTCATCAAGTCCAGATTCATCTATTTGGTTTTAGGACTTTCTATAATTTGCGTTACTTTCCCCAAACTGTTTCACCCACTCTCCAGCCCGTACAGCGCGTGTGCCCCCAGGTCCCTGTGCCCCTCCTGTACTGCTCTTCCTATACCCCTCCCCCAGCCAACACACATTCCCTTCAAGCCCCTGCTTCGTGCCTTTATTCATATAATGCCCTACTTTTCCCCTTCATCATCTAGGCCTTTCACATGGAAAAGGTCCAGTGGAAGGCCCACATCCTCCAAGAAGCATTCCAGCATTCTTTTAATCCACAGTAACTATTCCTTTTAGTATTTCTTTTGTAGAAATAGTCGGTGTCAGGCATTTTGACATTTATTTACTATATTTTTACTACATATATATTAGCTTTGTCTCCCTATGAAGAATATAGGTATTTTAAGGACAGGAAAAAAAGAGATCTTATGCCTTATTTGCTTTTTTTTTTATTAACCTTAAATCTCATAGCATTGTGGTAAGCAGGTGCTAGGCATTTATTTCCTGTCTTGTTTGACGTAAAAACAAACTATACATAAGCTATTCAGAACTAGCTACAAAAAGGTATTCAGGGGAAATATTGAGTAATATTTTCTTAAACATGTAGCAGAAGCTTTTTCTTTAAAAGACTGGGAAATTAAGCTTTATGTTTATTTCTAGGAAGACTTTCTACCACTTTGAAAACATATACTCTTTTACAAACTAATTACAGTAGCCTGAAGACAGAGATAAGTCATTAGTTTTTAAGAACTATCATTTTAGTTCTCAATAACTTATTTTGGAGTTAATATGTTAGTGAAAGGAAGGACATGTAACACATCTATCTCCTTAACAATGGGGGAGGTGCCGTCCTGCCACTGCCTGTTACAAGTTCATCAGAGCCTTTACATATTTGTAATTACCCTTCCATAAATAGCCTGCAACTTGACCATAGCATTTTGCCACTCTATTAGAGTGAGGCCCAAGGTCCAAGTTAAAAGCAAAATCCTTAATGAATTTAACAGAATTAAGCAAAGAGCTTCAGGTTATAGGAGCAGAGTTAATGGATTCAGCTGTTCTTTACTTTCACTTCAACCAACAAATTTTTACATTCATTTTCCAGATGTAAACCTCGTTCAATTAAAAGGTACTAAAATTAATTTTGTGAAACTGTTATATCACCCCTGGAGATAATTGGAGATAACCTAGTGTGTCACAAAACTCGTGGTAGAAAATCAGCATTTATGGGGTTGGTTTCAATAACTATACTGCAAAAGGTTTTCAAGATTCCTCTTTAATGCATATTTCTCAACAGTTGCTAGGATTCTTTTATGTGACTTAGCTGTGACCAGAGCTGGGTGGTGATGGGGTCCTAGAATGCAGAGGTGGCTAATCCCAGAAGTAGAGACAATGCATAGCTGTACTACCCTCTCAAAGTGTGTTTCCTCAGAGCCATTGGCATCACCTAGAAAGTGATTTGCAAAACAAATTCGTGGGCTTCACCCCAGACCTACTGACACAGAATCTCTGTGGAGGGAGCCCAGGAACCTCTACAGTAACAGGCTCTTCCGGTGGACCTTACACATGCTAAGGTTTAGGAGCTACTGGTCTGTAGAACTCCAGAGGTCAGCGCTTCTTATCTGACAAACCCCTCCTCCATATTTCAATTGAACAAGCTCTGTTGGATTATTTCTGATCTCTCATTCATCATGATAAGATGCAGATAGACAACTTGAATCAATATTGGCTTTTTCCCAATATTGGTTATTTCACAATTTTCATCCATATTCTGAAGTCCATTCTGAACTGATTCAAACAAAAGAGCTAGATCACTATGATGAGCTCTGGAAATTCCACAGTCTTTTCTAAGAACAAATGTGTGCTTTATTCAGCTTTGTGTCCGTCCATTCCCGCAGAGAACGAAAGCAACTGAAGAGCAGCCTTATTCTGGCCTGATTTTGGCAGTTGGGTTTGTTTCATTTTGGCACGTGGCTGTGGTCTTTCATCATACAGGATACTATCTGCAGAATGAATCAAATTTCAGCTTATTTGAACAATTTGATCAGACCGATGATTTTTCCTAATGGACAGAAGCTGTTAATCTCTGTACCAAGACATTAATTGTTTTTACGTATTGAGGTGCCAAATAATAAGTGACACGGGGCCCTGTGTTAGCTATTTTACAGGACTTTTAAAAATAATTTGAACATTTTTTGAGATTCTTAGGTTTTGATGGTTTGCTCCATATAAGTGCTAGTCATATATTGGTCTCTCTAGCAACATCACGTAAAGAATATTAATTAGTGTCATTTTAAAATACAGATTACATCACCTTTTGTAGTTACATAAATTCTTTTTGAAAAATGAACTTTCAGAATAATGCTTTATAGAAATTGCTTGCTTGAATATAATAGATTTTGTATATATGAACGTGTATGCATAGTAATTTTTGGAAATCCTACAGTATATTACAGAGTATATAAAATAATTTTTGGCATGGTCAAGTTAGTGTAGCTGAGATTTGATACTCAGTTATAACTTTTGATGCATCCAGAAGTAAAATCGTATTGAGTATTAATTGCTAAGCATTTATTTATGTAAAAGTAGAATTTACCCTACCAAATTTTTTTCTCTATTTTCTTAAATTATATAATACTGTGAGGTGATAATAATATACCAGATCTGAGCTCGCTAATCTTTATATTGGTGCTAAGTCTGTATTTTACATCTAACTGATTGTATTGAATTTGTGTTATGGCTGATACCTACTGAAAAGTTATAATGCCCTAGAGGGTTATTACTGTTAGTGATACCAAGATACTGTGATGATAGCAGGCTCTTCTTTTCATTTAGAAGGACTCAGATTTTAGCATGCTATGTTTATTGCTGCATTCTGCTTATTACATTCTTTTATTTTAATTGTATTGACTGTTTAAATGTCTATTCATTTCATAATGTTAGGAATGAAGTTAAATGTAATTAAATGTAATTAAAACACAGTTCCTTTCCTCAAAAAGGTCTTCTCCCATGACTGCATTAATGTGAGGGAAGGCTGAATGTGCCCAAGTAAGGAAATAGCAGCCTTTATTAACCCATTTGTAATATTGGCATCTTTGTGCCATTCAGGGTAAATTTTGCTGATTGATTCCTGGAATTTTGGTGCAGGAGGATGATCCCTGTATCTGGGGTCACAAATGAAAGGTTTGTTTTGCTTTGTGTGCTTCTGGTATAACTGTTGATTTCATTATCTATCAGTATTTCCAAAGGCAGCCAGCTCTGTTTAGAGCTTTGGAGGGTGCTAAGATACCTATTGTTGGAAAGAACACTTGCATATTTACTTTGTCAAGGGGTTTACATAAGTGCTTGAGGATGAATGTGTATCTCCAATCACAGTTATAAGGGCCAAGAACTTTGAAAACCTGGCTCCTGGAATGTTGCATATTTACTAAAATATTTCCTAGTATGTCTTTCAGAGTTTTAGATCCTTAATGAAATTTTAAATTATTATTGTCTCCATGTCATCTATGATGTGAGTGGTGTCTTGTGATTATTTTTGTGTGTGTGTTCATCTTGCCAAATATATCGAAAAATATTTAAATTTTTCCATTGTAGGTGGCCACACCAGCAAATGTACATTTAAGAAGTCATTTGCGACCCATAGACACAGACAACAGTGTGTAGATTGACTGTGGGAGCTGGTGGGGGGAGGATGGGATGGGCAGAGGAGGGCAAATGGGGAAAGATTGGGACATCTGTAATAAATAATAAAAAATGATTTAACAACAAAAAATGGTCATTTGCTATGATGACTGTAAAGTGGAAGCCTTACCAAATTACTTGGTTTTAAAATATTGGTGTCACATGTTCTTTTGAGCTTTGCTTTTATTTTTACAGTAAAGAAAACTAACATTTATAACTAACGTTCATTGGGTACCCATCATGTACCAGGTATCATGCTACAGGCTTTAATTTAGGTTATCTCATGTTGTCCTCACAATGACACTACCGATTAGGCTCAGAGGAATAAAAATCGTGTCTGAGATTCAAACCCAGCTCTGCCTGACCCCTAAGGTCACAGGGTCTCTACCATGACATGCTGCGTCTTTGCATGAGGCTATTTGCTAACACCTTATGGAAGGTGCAGTGGTAACAAATGACAGCCAATTCCTGCCTCTGAAATATTTACAAAGGAATGGAAGAGAGAGGAGGCTGCAGTGAAAGAGGAATTTGCAGGAGCTCTGTGTACCATGTGCTCTGAGAGTGTAGGAAGGAAGATCTACTGTCTAAAATCAGTTTTTCTGTCTCTGATTTTCTGACAATTAATTTAAGTAAGATAAATAGGTATTGCTTAGTGTGTTGATTACAGCCGGTCTGGTCCACTTACATATTCCTGAAAACTATGGCTTTTTTTGTTTTTTTTTGTTTTTTCAGAGAAAAAGGACAGGAGGATATGTTGTGGTCAAAAAATAGGCATAATCACACCTGTTGCTGTGTACTGGCACTCTGGACCCCAATCCTAAATGGAGATTTTTATCTGTATGTTGTTTATTCAAAAGTTGGGGACGCTTAACGTGCACTTCTTTTCTGTCATATGTAAGCTACATTTTACTAACACGACTATGGATATTACTAGATGGGAACATTATTTTCAAGACTCATTTGGAGCTTTTTTCCTTGAGGGTTGACAGATGGTAGCGGGATAAAGGCATCCATCAAATAACAATTGTGTGTATTTATAAAAAATAGCTCTCATTTTGTTTTTTAAGAGATATAATTGTACATTTTAAAAATATTCTGAAATATTGTTCAAACAGGTTGATTGGGAGAGGGGAGAACTAATGTAATTCAGACAGGCAATAATTACTAGGTCAAGAAATAGGGCAATTAAAAAATGATTCATGGCAAGTAGGAGTGAGACATTTACATTCTGAAAATTAATTATGGGACTTTTATTTAAATTAGAATCAGAAAGAAAAGTTCAGGGAAAAGAAATAGATTCAGGGGAATTTTATATGTATTCATCTTGAGTAAAAATTAGTAAAGATCTTAGATTTCAACTAATGTGTCAGTTCATTAAAGAGCTTGGAAAACCCTGTTTCACTGTGACTAAACTGCCTGAAATTTTAACCTCCAAACTTATATATAATCAAATGTAGAGATTGTGTCTATCTTTATAAATCTGCATATATCTCCATGATGCAAATGTACGAGAGAGTTGGATACTTGATTTTACAAGCTTGACAAAAATGTGTTCTGTTGGCCAAAGCAAGTGTGCAAGCTCTTATAAAATCCTGACATCTACAAATTATAAAAAATAATTTTTTTATGTTTCCTTAGCAACTATTTCCATGGCCGTGCACTCACAGCATAGTTAGAAGCTGGCTCTAACTCCGAAGGGCCAGCTTCTCACAGCCATGGTCTTTGGCCTTCCAAGCACTGAGCATTACTGTTCCTACTGGACTTCCATTTAGCCTTTCCTTTCCTACCATTTGGCTCACTCTCTTTGTCCTTCACTTCCCCGGTAAACTCTTCTGTCTTGGGCCCTGTTATCTCAACTTGCCTCCAGTTTTCTAAATTCTTTAGTATTTGCTCAGATGAGCCCAGCCTCGTTCATGAGTGCTGGCATAAGAATAGCCCTGGCGGGTCCTTTCCTGTTTATTAGGCATTAGAGCGTTTGGCATGTTTGTAATGTGAGGTTTGCTAATCTTATAACTCAAAGGATGACAATAGTTTTACATCCAGTGATAGATGAGCGGGACATCATTGGCCATTCAACTTACAAGTCTACTCTTCCCACGGCTAATATTAGAAATCTCATTTGAGCTTGGAATGGTGATATAAAAGGCAGGGGTTTTAGATTTGAGGACTAGAAACCCCAGACTTAAATTTTTCAGAAGAACTCAGCCAAACACCTTACTCAGCTGCACAGGCTCTCGCCTCAGTGTGCATGGCAAGTCAGGGCTCTTCGGTTCTATTTGGGGATTTGTAAATATAGGTACTTTTCAGGGAGCCGCTTAATTTAATTCCTCCCTCCATTTATTTTTCCATGCTCTTCAGAGTCCTCAGAGTTTTCCAAAATGATTGATAGTTTAACAATATACCAGCAATAATTTCAGCCTCTATTTAAGCTTAGGTATAAGACTGACCCCGTCTTTACAAATTTATTCTTTAGTTAACTTACTCCTGCTGATGGATTAGTTGTTAAAATCCAAGCCTCCTATTCTATATTTGATACTATAGTATCTTAAAATGAATGACCATGCTCATTTTTAATTGCATTAATTGGGGTGACATTGGTTAATAAAATGATACAGGTTTCAGGTATACAATTCTCTAACATATCATCTGTATATTGTATTGTGTGTCCACCACTCAGGCCAAGTCACATTCTACCTTCCCCCACACCCTTTCCCTCTGGTAATCACCATACTATTATCCGTGCCTATGAGTATTTTTTTCTTAATTTCTTCACCTTTTTCACAGAGCTCCCCAACCTCCTTCTCCTCTGACAACTGTCATCTGTTCTCTGTATCTATGAGTCTATTTCTATTTTATTGGTTAATTTTGCTCATTAGATTCCAAATAGAAGCAAAATCATATGGTACTTGTGAGTATAGAATGACATACTGACTCGTGAAAAGACTGAATTGACGTCAGCCAGTTGCCTTTTTATTGTGTGTGGAAATGAAGGCACTTTACATCATTCAGTCAGCAGGCAGGTCCTACAGTATCAAATTACCTCCTGTAGACCTTCCATCTCTGACCTAGGGTGGTTTTCTTGTTAGGTAGTGACGTCTCCAGGAATAAAGATTTCTACATACTGATTGAGGAATCACTGGAGAGGCATCTTTTAACATAACCATTTGTTTAGTTTCTAGAAATGCAGTTAATTCTTTATTAAAGAGATATTATGAAGAGATATTCAGTCTCTCATGGTGATAGATTGGATAGGCATACACCTCAGGAGAATATTTTTATATTGAACCTCTACAAAGAAAGTTGGATGAATACATGATAAGGAGAGTTAAGGAGATGAGAGGTAATTGCTGTGGTTACTAGTCCTTACTATTAAAGCTATCTAAATTAATCTTAACACCCTGTGATCTTACCTGCTGATCCCCACACCCTTATCGCTTTGAGCCTAAACAGATGAACATAAATGTCATAGGCATTCAAAAGTTAAGTTAAAATATTGATGCTTGGTTGTAAGTACTGGGTGTTTATATTGAGAAAATGGGAGGAGCACACAATTTTTAATTTCATTTTATCCCTGACTTATTTCATTATGAAACTGAATATCCAAATAAGAAGATGGCAACTCTCTTCTTCCCCAGTATCTTTTCTCTCAAATTCCATTATTCAAATGACTGCATTCGCACTATCTAGAAGAATGTGGAATGCATTTCATCTCTTTCCTTTTTTTTTCCTAGTGTTTACCACCACTCTCTATAAGTTTTCCGGAGGAGGAGAAAAGAGTGTGTTTGATGGAAATGAGTAAATGGGGGTGAGGCTTGACTTGTGTTTGGCAAGGAAGGAAACATGCCTGGAGAAAGGAAGTGGCTGAGGAAACTTGGGCCACAGATCCTGCTTCTGGAAGAAGAAATTGGCAGTAGTAACTCTCATTGCCCACAGATCCAGGAATGGTCTTCCTCTAGCCTCAGCTGGATGGGCCCTCTATGTTTATTCTGTTAACAGAGATGAAAAACTTTGAATGCAAATGCTGGATGAACATACCCCGTCTAGTTCAGAATGTCTAATTAAAGTACCCTTAGTGGGCCAATCACGAGGATGTAAACATGGCTGATGTCAGACTTTCTTTGCTCTGACAGGATACAGAGATAGAGAGAAAGAGAGCTGGCGACCCAGGGGCACCTAAGGGAAGGGCGATCACTACAGTGGGAGGAAGCTAAATACAGCCGTCTGGTGCACGTTGTATTGGCACAACCCGGCAAATGCCTAGCATATAATAGCTGCTGGACAGAAATGCATCTCAGCATTGTCTAGGGCTGGTCACTTCTATTATCTTTCTTCAGCTTGAGGCAATGTGTATCTTCGACCTGGGAACTTTTTTGAAGTGCGTGGCTAGGAGTCCCAGGGGTTCTGTTTCATTTGATTTACAAAGTACTTTTCAACATTAACTTTGTAATGAAGGAGTTTTATTCCCAGAAGATGTTTTAGCCAGGGGTATATATGTCATGATTTATGACTAGACCAAATAATAAACTATATAAAACCACACATGATGTGGCCCATTAAATTATTTCTAGATAACTTTGCTGCTAAGTCAAACTGGCTATGTTTTTCCATGTCTATGTCTGATAAGTAGATTTATCTCAAAATCAGGTTTTCACAAGATTAATAATCCCTCCTTGTTAAGAGGGTCTGTTTTAAAATTGAAGGCAATTATCCTGATGTGAACTATATAAACATGTACTGAATAATATTATGCTTTCATATATTTAAAGCGTATCTGATATTATAAGTACACTTTTGATTAGGTACCTGTCTTACAGAAAGGGGAGGTTTATACAGTAAAAAAAAAAAAAAAAAAAGTGGTAGTCTAAAAAGATGTTTTTCTTTAGCTTGAGTAATACTATGGTCTGAAAGCTTTAACCTGAATTATTAGTGCATATAAATCCATCTTCTTAATTAAATGGGGCCTTTGGCCACTGAACACCAGCGTATGGACAGAGTTAGTTACTAGATGTTATTATGAGACTGGCCTGGACACATAATCCATTAGAGGTAGGATTCAGTTATATTGGTAGCAGCAAAGTGATTTTTATGGTTGTAAGAATCTTTTCTTTGTTCTGTCAGTATCAATTATTTCAGTCCCAGTAAAAAAAATAGAATAGGGTCAAGTTTATGATCTGTGCTTTGGATGGATAATTTGTAACGTTTCTATCCAGTAAGCCAAATTTTTTTTTCTTTCTGGAAAGGACCTGTGCTTTACAGTTTGTCTAAACTGTTTCAGTGTGTGGCTATGGAGAGAGCGAGAGTGATGTCAGAGGATTATAATATTAGAAATGCCACTGAAAGGCGTGACTAGACATTAAAATAATAAATATGCATTTATGATAGTATATATGAGTATGCCTATGATTTATGGTGAATATTACATATTTTCTTTGGGAATTTTATCAGTGTCTGTCAATTATGCTTAAAATTGGAAAAAAATCGAGTACTGTGGTTAAAATGCATGGCAACAAATGAGAGGAAATCTAGGTGCTGATTCAAAGTCCTGGTCCAGCTTTCAGGTGAAGCCCCAGTAAACTACTGAAAACAACTCCTTGAAACAATAGACAGTGCAAAGTAAAACAAGTGCAAAACTAGCATAGCACACAGGATGGAGAATAGAACTTGTTTCATGATGTTGTACACATAATGAGAGGATAACATGATCACACATGTAAATTGCACATTACCTGAGTACTTAATAAATGTTCATTGTTGTTCTTTCTGGTGAATAGACATTTTTATAGGGAGGTAAATATCAGTTCAGAATAAGGTTATATTTTCTAAAACGTCTTGTTTCCAGTTGTGATTTGATGAATTTCCATCCTAGAAGAGTTCAAGCAGTGTTTAGTTGATTATCCTTCAGAGATATGGTAAAAGGAAAAACATTGAATGGTAGATTGGGCCACATGACCCTTCGGCATGATTTTTTAGATATTAAGTCCAGTGGGGCAAAACCCCATCCTACTGATTTGCATTATACTGTATAAAACACAGCTGTGTGGAAATCTGAGCAAGAAAGGGCCTGTTACAGAGGAGGGTCTTCAGCAGACAGTGGTTGGTAGAATTAATAAAACCAAACCAACAGCAAGTTCACCGCATCTCTCCTTTTGATAGTATCACTTACGGAGGAATTGCTCTGTGCCAGGCACATTGGAAAGTTTTTACATGAATAGATTTAACCTCTAGAGTATAATCTCTATTTTACAAATGAGGAAACTAAGACAGAGAAGGGTGAAGTAATTTGCTCAAGGTCCCATTGCTAGTAAAGTACAGATCTTGGATTTGAACCCAAGTTATTTAACTCTGCAGCTGAAGTGTTTCGTGACATGCATTGCACCATGTATACATACAGCGGCAATAGTCCTGATGCATCTTTCCAGTGGGCTTTGAGGATGCTATCACTCTGTAGTAAATAGGTCTTTAATAGATGGGTGTGACTCAATCCTGTGATGCTAATTAGGCATGGTGATTTGGTGTATATTTTGCAAGTCATGAACTCTGCAAATTTAAAATGTTAGGAAAAGCTTTCTGAAGTGCCAAAAATGTTATGCCTCTGTTTAATATGGTGTGTGTGTGTGTGTGTGTGTGTGTGTGTGCACGCGCCCATGTCCACATGTGATGATATTGCCAAGATGTACACTGAGCTGGTCGAACAAGACAAAGCAAGAAGCAGAGGTATGAAATTAGGTAGTATTCTCTGTGCCATGTCAATCCAAAGAGCTGGATTTTTCAGTTCTTGGTACATTCTGATCATGGACATGCAGATGGCTAAATAACGTAGCCTACATACTTGGTTTTCCTGGGTCGTAATGTGCTTTTCTAGTAATAATGGAAGATGGAGATAATTATACTGTCTGCATCCAAGAACAGAAGGGGTTTCAGGAAGAGATTATAAACCTTCGAGGCAAGAAACCAGATCACCTGGGTAAGTTGGGTTAGCGGTCATCTAAAGACATAGGTTCTTTAGAGTGACCAAAGGGTCATGAAGGAAAACAGACCAAGATGTAGACCCCTCAAATGGTTATACAAATTCAAATTCAAGAAACCTGTAAATTAACAGGAATATTAAATTATTGGGCTATGGCTGAAAATATGAAATTAAAATATAGATTATTTGCATATGCTATGAGAGAAAGAAAGGTGATACTGTCTTGTATAAGAATGAAATGATACTGCATTAGATTGTTAATTGGAGAAAAAATGTTCTATAAGGGACATTATTAAAATAATTGGCGAAATTTGAATATGGACTATATATTACATAGCTGTGTCTGTGAACATTAATTATCTCTAAGTGAAATTAGTGAAATGTATTCTGACTGCATAAGACAATGTTCTTGTTTTTAGAGGATACATACTGAGTACTTGGGGTAAAGTGCCATAATGCTTGCAACTTACTTTCCAATGGTTCAGCAAAAATGATAGCAGTGATATTATGATTACCAAAAACGAGACATAAAGCAAATGTGGCAAAATGTTAGCAACTTGTAATTCTAGGTGAAGGATGCATGTGTGTTTATTATGTTACTATGATATCTTTTTGAAGGTTTAAAATATACTAAGTAAAAAAAAAATAGAAAAATAGATGTACCTAACAAAAATAATAGTACTAGTAGTAGTAGCAGTAGCAATAATAATAATAATAATAATAAAAACTGAGCTTTCTAGGTAGATAGAAATCTCGTATGTAAAAGTATCAGAAGGTCAGAACACCTGTGATGAAGACACTGGACTAGAACGTTCACAATAGTGTTCTAAGGTTAATTTAAATATGTCCATATTAGTGTATGCCAAGCAGTGACAGGAAACTCTTCTCAACATTCGCTTGATGAGCAGCAAACTTTGTAAATCACCAAACATACCTTGAGCTCTGTTAAATATAACATTGTTACTTTGAAAGAAGAGAATGTATGTAGTAAAGGAGAGCTATTCTAAATTTTATCCATTGGGAGAGTGACATGCTAGGAGTTGTAGTATAATTGGAAGAAAGGAAAGGTTGATGATAATGATTCAAACAGAGTGTAGTTTAAAATACTGTATAAAGAAAGGAGAGACTTTAGAGGAAAATGAGAGAAAAATGTTCTAGCAATGAATAATATTCAAATCCACAGGTCATGTCCCACTTCATACACATTAGGCCAGTGTACACAGCAGCCTGACCAGCATGATTTTATGCCTCACACTCCTCATCTTTAAATCTTGGGAAATAAGATGTCCATTACTATTCCTGGTGGCCAGAAGACCCCTTGATAGCAAATTGCCTTGGTTTCCTGTTTTCCCTATACTATCCTTGAGGGTCTTTTTTTTATCTGCCTAAGATGTAAGCAGACGGTCTTCAAAGGGTCAGAGAAACCCATATTTCAGTTTTTGCTTCCTCGACGTAGCCAACCATTCACTGAACCCTCATTCATATTTTTACAACAATCTTTCTTATCAGGTTCCCCCTAGAAATCATTTTGAACTCTTTTTGGCAGTCCTTGCATTTTAAGTCCATTTATTATTACCTCTGTTCAGTTTTTTCTTTCTCTCTGTTCCTTAAACTTCCATTTAAATACCAAGACAATTTTCCCTTTCAATCTCAAGTCTTCTCTTAAAGGGATCTGATGAGGAGTAGTCTGGATTTCTCCTGGCAGTGGTTTCTGCCAGTGCCACAGCCATTATTATTGCACACTAGTAGGCAGAGGAATGAATTCATGTGGATAAATACAGTGCTTTAAAAATACAAATAACAAATTCTACATAAATGGAAGATAGATTATTTGACAAAAAAAGCAGATAGTGTCTGATTTGAGTCTTCAAATCAAAGAAAAACAACAACTATAACAAAACAAATGAGAGAATAAAGAAGAAAAGAAAACTATATGTTTTTCTTCTAAATACATTAAACCCAAGAAAATGATAAAGGAGAACATTGTCCCTTTATCAGATGGGAAAGGAAAGCTCTCAACTGATGACATACAAAAGGCAGAGACTTTTAATAAGCACTTTCTTTACCTCTGTCTTCACACAAAAAGGTCATCTTTGATCTAATCACCAGAATAGCCAACACCTGGGCTGGGAGGGTCGCAAGTCATGATAAAGGAAAGAATGAACTAGAGAGTGTGCAAAAAAAAAATTTAAAATAAAAGGTTGTTCAGACGCTGGGGTTGGCAAGCTTTAATATATAAATGAAAACTTTAAGTACGGTGTGTCAGTTCTCTTTCTCTTTTGGGGCTTTTAGTTCATATACACATATAATCTCTTTCAATTAAATAATAAATAGCAATTTTTTTATGTGCAGAGCTTAGAGGAGATCAGACAGGAATATGACATGGCTGCAACGCTGAAGAAATCCACACACAATAAACTAGTCTTGGGTAACACTTTCTAGTAAAGAAAATGACACTGTTATTTATTTATAAAATTACTAATAAGAGATTCGCAATTTGCTAAGTAAAAAGTCTTCTTGGGTCCAGAGTTACTTAACAGTGGTTTCACAGAACCTCAGGGAAATTTTTCTCAAGTTACTTAAGTATAAGTTTTAAACTATGAATGTTTTTAAATGAAAGAGCGAAATGATGATGTCACGAGGAGAACAACAAGATCTGGTCAAGTGCACAGACACAAGGACACAGCAGCTTAACTTTCCTGAAGCAGTGGTATGAAGCAGGAAACCACCCAGAGCGGTAACTAGTTAACAGCAGAATTAGAATGCAATACAACATCTTACATTTGCCAATATTATTCTTTATGAGTGGTGAAAGTTTCTGGGAGTCAAGACAATGTTTCCTTTGGGTCAGAATTCCTAACTTTGATCGGTAAAATGAGGCCCTGTCCCTAGTCTGCCACTCGGGGACTTGTTTGCCAGAACCCAGGCTCTCAATCCTTTGTGATTTGTTTCTTGGCATCTGTAGTGTAACTTGACTTTGATTAAGCATTCTGATAAAGTATCCCATGATCTTTGTTGGTATTTCGTGGCAAGAAGTTTGGGAGGTATTTTGTCATTATTAATTGATTTTTGTCCAAGGGACCTAAAATTCTTGAATGTTTCTCTAATCCATGGCAACCTGGGTGGGAAAAATTGACCTGTTGCCTCCTAAACCTAAATATGGATTGTAGAATTTGTCACACTTCAGAAAGGATTGGGATTTGCTTGGAAGAAATCTAATGGAGGCCTCCATTGATGGAAAAAGCCCTGGCCTCACCGACCACTTCCATAGGGTGACTGTAGGAGTAGGGAGGAGTCAAGGGGAGAAAAGTCACCTGGAGACTTTCACCTGCAGGAAAGATTTTCATCAGGAAAGGAAAAGAGAGGAAAAGGGAGAGAAATGGGAGAGGGATGTGGGAGACTACTATAGGAAAAGTCTGTGGTCTCTTATATGTGCAGTGAGAAAGAAGGGAGAAGCTAAGGAGAGAATCACACCTTTCCAAATGCCCTTTGAACAATCCGTGATTCTACTCACTTGTAACTATGGCAGAATCAGTGTTCTGGAATATAACCAGGCAGATTAGAGCCCCTTCCACATGTCAGAGGATAATAAAGACAGGAGTTTGTAAAGAGGCAGATAAGGCCTTAGTATGCAGATTAGGTATCACAGCTTAAGTATTTTTTTATTATATCATTGTCTCTTTAATGTGCACAAAAGTACCAACCCAAAGAATATGGGTCCATAATTATAGCCCCAGATAACCTTTGAGATCAACAATTCTACTCCTCTTTTGGAGTCCACTCTGTCTTACCTAAGACTTTGCTCCTAGTTTATCTGTCATTCCTATATGAATAAAAGTAGGTTTCATCATCATCAACCATGATTCAAAATCCTTCCATGATTCCACATACCACTCCGCTTCTCTACCTTAATCATGGCAGAGTCTGGAAGTTGTTGTCTCTAGCCTTGTTTCCACTCTTTTATCTGTTCACTACTCAACTCCATCACAGTTAAGATCCCTTTCCCCAGAATTTAACTACCTGCTGTTACGGTTACTAGTGACCTTCATGTAGTCCAATCTGATCTTCTCTTCTTAATTCTTGACATCACTCTGCAACATTGATTACTCCCTCTTTCTTGAAGCACTTTCTTCCCTTGCATTTGGTAACATCGCACTCTCCTGGTTTTCATCCTAATTTATTGACTGGTCCTTCTTAGTTTCCTTGATTAATTTCTCCTCTGCTTGATATCTAAGCTTTGGAGGTCTCCAAGATCCTCTCCTATACCCTTTTCTCTTATAAGGCTTCACTTTCTCTCTGGGTGATCATCTTTTAGTCCTGTAGCTTTAAATACTACCTGTACATGAGAGGCTCTGCAATTTTTATTTCCAGATCTGACTTCTCCCTGGGGCTTCAGACTCGTATTTTCAACTCTGTACTTTCAAGCTTCTCATGGATCTCTAATAAACATCTCGAATTTGCTGTGTTCGAAGAACAGCTCTTTATTATTTGCCACCCAACTCTGCTACCCAAATCTTCAATCTCAGTCAGTTTCATCAACACACCTAGTCAGTTTATGTTAAGAAAGCTAGCAGTTAGCACTGATTTTTCTTCTTTCATCCTCTCATAGCCAATCCATAATAAGTCTGGTCAACCCAACCTCTAAAATACCTTCTGAGTTCATCCATTTCTCTCCACCTTAGTCCAGGTCATCAATCTCCTTTCCTTGGATCATTGATGCCTGACATGATCTCTCTGAATTTCCCTCTTGCTGTCTTAAAATCCATTCTGTGTACAGGAACCAGAGTATTCTCTTAAAACATAGTTCATGTTATGCCACTCACCTGCTTAAAATTTGCCAGTTGCTTCTCATTGCAATTAGAATAAAGTCTATATTCTTTGCCCTGGTTTTAGAACCTCCTGTTACCTATCTGTCCTCATCTTGCACCACTGGCCCCTTATCTCTCCACTCCAGCTGTGCTGCTGTTTTTTCAACATGCCACTTTCATTTCCACAATAGCGCTTTTCTCTCTACTTGCTCTTCCCCTCCATCATTGTGGGGTTGTTCCTTTTGTCACTTAGGTCCCATCTGAAATGTTACCCCCCTTCAAAGAGAGCTTCCTTACTTCTCAAATAAATTAGGTATCCTGTCAGAATAGCTCATTGCCCCTTGGCTATTTCCATAGAACTTTGTGATTTGTTATTTGTAACTATAATTTTATTTGTATAGTTTCTTAATCATTCATTGCTTGGTTTATTTTCTCTGTTCATTTTTATCACCTGCTGGAGTGTTAAACCCGTGGAGAACAGGGACTTTGTCAGTTCTAAAACAGGACCTGACATACAGTAGGTACTATAGAGAAAATTGTTGAAAGGAAAAAAAAATGAATGGATGGATAGCTATCTAGATATTTTTGACATAAATTTTTAGGTGCAGTTTAGGCTGTGCATGGCCCCTCTTAACCACAACTTGATTTCCTTGAAGTTTGAACACCTTGAAAAGTGTTTGATGGTTCCTTTGTTACTCTTAGCATATAAAAGCCGTGCTTACCAAATGTGCAGTTGTGGGAAGCCAGGGAAGGAGAGCTCCTAGGAGGGACATAAAAAACAAAATGACAATTTAAAATTAATCCCACAATGCATATTATATGTCAATATAATACTTTTTTAGTAAAAAGTATTATCATCTGGGATATTGGATGGAACAGACAGATGAAATTAAGAAAATTAAATGCAAAGAGCCTTGCCTTTAGACTTGAAAGTTGAGCTGCGCAAGCTTGGGTCAATGGAAACTTGATAATTGTGAATGTGAAGAACTGGTGGTGAACTGAGAATTAGGGAGGTGTGGGTCCCCCAGGAACCCAGTAGATGTCCCCAATCTCTATCTGTAATCCTATACTTTAATGCATAGTAAAGATATGTCCTTTATGTGTGAGAACTCCCATTATATTTCCAGCCTGGAGCCATCTCTCTCTAGTCGGAACTCTCAGAAGATTGTGTTCCTATCTCTAATGATAACTACTATTTACTGCTTTCTTTTAATTTCTCTGTACATGTCTTAATCTCTCCTCCTAGATTGCAAACTCCTTAAGAGGAGACACTGTATTTTGTTTTGTTCTGTTTTAATTACTTTGTTCCACACAATTTCTTACAAATAGCTGGAGGACACTCAGTAAACATTTACTTTGTGAGTGAATGAATAAGTAGCAGACCTGGCTAGGTGGTGTGAGTATATGTATTTTTTAAAATAATGGAGCTCCAAGAGCATCATCATATAGAAGCAAAAGCTATTGGTAAAGTTTTATTTAATATATGTTTTATTTACTGTATGTGTTTCTAGGGGAGGGTGGTAGTCTCTAAATATTAATGAATGAAATAAAGAAAAAGAAAAGAAGATATGTCTCAAATATGGTACCATTTTAGCTGTCTTAAAACTAAGAGATTTTAAGAAGCTTTATTTAAGAGGCTTAATTTTACTAAGGAGGTATTGACATAGGTGGGTCGATAGATAGATATTAACATATATGACCTATTTGGTCAATAATTATATTATTTCCCTGTGAAAATAACCATCTGGGACTATTTTATGTTTTAAAAAAATTTTATAATGTTTTTCATAAATTTATTGGGGTGACATTGGTTGATAAAATTAGACAGGTTTCAGGTGTACAATCCTATAACACATCATCTGTATATTTCATGTATGCTTACCACCCGAAGTCAAGTGTCCTTCACTTTATGCTTTTAAAATTGAAGATGTTAAAATTTCAAAAAAAATTATTTAATTTTTTGTAACTTGTAATTTCCACATTTGGTCAGTTTGATATAGTGGTATAATATAATTATAGTTTTCTTTTTATTTCAGTGTGACTTGTAAAACTTAATTTTTTATCTATCAGTGTATGTACATTGAATTATAAAATAAATTCCCACTGACAGCATAAAAAAGAAAACACCGCTTCATTATTGGGAATGAAATTAGGGTCCCTTCACTTTTGAAATGTAAGGATCCTTGTGAACTTCAAAGGAAATACTTAAAACCTTTCAATGAACCAACAAACCAATGGCCAAAATTTATTTAAAAATTTGCATTGATTGTAGTAAGGACCAAAATTAGCCATAAACACGTGATATAGGCCAGAATTAATTTCTCTTTTGATTAATTGCTATAATGATGTGATTTTATTTCACTGGTAAGAGGAAGAATGAGAAAATAAAACTCCATGACAGGGTAACCAGTTCACGAGGACGGGGACTCAGTCTTACTCATTGTATCCCTACACCTATCAGTGCCTGCACACACAGCAAACGCTCGTTCCAAAGTGCTCCCCCACACAGGGATTCCGATATAATGCGAGTGAAGACAGAAGAGCTTTCATCCTCCCCCTGGTCCCCCTTGTTATCTCCTTTGCTCTATTACAGTGAGATTGAATCTTTGCTAGTCCACTTAGAGATTTTAGCAGGGATTTTCTATAGTTGAGAGTCATTCATTTGATGAAGGAAGAAGTGACTTACTTGAAACAGTTATTGAGTATTTGCTATGTTTCTAACACATAGAGTGATGCCAAAAACATACAAGACCCAGCTTATAGCTTCCAATATAAGTAAAGTGGAGTTGAGTCCCTGTTTGTAACTATATTTTATTCTGTGGAAATGAGGACCCCACCCACTTCATACCCATTCTTTGTATATTGAGAAAGAGAAAAGCAGTCACTGGTGTCTGGGAGCTGGTGTGGCATGCGTTAGGATGTGGTATTCTCCAGTTGAACATAACATTTCATAGACCATTGATGTTAGCCAAGAACTTTCTGTAATCCTGATGGACTAGACAAAAACAAGACCACTCCTTATTCATACCTGACTTTGGACAAGGTACACGAACATTTTGAAGATTAAAGACTGACCAAATATTCCCTATCTTCTGCTTAAAAAAAAAAAAAAAGAAAGAAACCATTTTTAGCTTTAACCTCACTCCATTCTTACCTTCTCTATAGAAGTGTTTAAGATACCCTATTATAGAATGATTTCTGCTTCCTGACAGCACCCCATCCAGAGCAAAGACCTGATTTGTCTCCCCTCTAATGACCTAACACAAGTGCAGATCCTTTAAGTTATTTCTAACACATTTGCTGTGATGTCCCATAGGTTTCTTGCTGCAGTGAATCAGTAAACCTACATTTGTTCAACAACAGGTGAGTTCTGGATGATCTTTGAAGATTATCTGACAGTATTAAGAGCCTAAAGATTATGGAGTGTGTTAAAATTTAAATGTGGTGTTTGCCTTTTATATTTCTGCCAATATTTTTCCCGAAGAATATCTCTGAAAGCAATGTCAGAGAAAAACTAAAACTTCAAATGTTTGCATAATTGTAATTTGTTTGATCAATCAGTATTACTCTCCCATAGACTGTTTTTGAAAGACTAAGCTATCAACATGATATGACGTGTAAGAAGAAGTTCCAAACACTATTATCTATTGATTGCTAGTCCTTGTGTTCAGGAGTTGGCCATAAGTTCGAATATGTCCATTTAGGGGACTAACAAGCCACCCCTGAAAGAATCAATGCAAAGACTGTGTTCAAGATTCAAACTTTTTTGTCTGCAACAGCTGCTCCTGACCTTCCATAAGGTAAGGTATTTGGAGACTCTTGGAATTTTTGTAAGATTATATTTTTGAATAACTACAGGTGTGATGTCTCCGTCACCTCTACTATTTAAAATAGTTAACGTTATTCTTTTATCTTTCTCTCTGGTTAGTAGAATAATTTTCCATACTCTCTCCATGCATTATATGCACTTAAACATTTTTTAACTGATCAGATAATCATTAGATAATCTGAAAGGGAGTGAAAAACGTTTATGTTTAGATTGCAGAACACAGTTGTTCCTATGTGTCTAATACAATGTTTTATTGTTTTTTAAATACAAATTATGGGTGAACTTTGATCAGGGTGATGATGATGATGAGGAGAACGTAAAAGGTATAGAATATGATAAAAGACTTTGGGGAATCTAATAGCTTATGTGGAATTTTACAAAAACACATTAAGTAATTAGGAATAAATAGCTATGCAAATGGATATGTATTTGATGAAAAAGGAAAATAGGTGGTTAGGAAAGAGAGGAAGGAATGTAGTAATTAGGTAAGACATCGTGACCTGAGGCTGGCCATGGGCTGAGCCTTAAAGAACAGACAGGATTCTAAGATGGAGAAAATAGGGAGGGCACTCAGGCCATGTGATCATTAACTTTATGTACTCCCCATCATCTTCATTAGCAAGCACCTTAACATATGCTTTCTGCGAGGGATTTTACTAGACACTGTGGGAGATGGAAACAGACGTAAATGTCTCTCCGTGAGAGATTTCCAAATTCACGAGGTGCTTATTGAGTTTACTTTAGAAGCTTTTTAAATAAAGTGTTAGAAACCATACAGAATGACAGAACAAAATGGGTCATCCTGACTGTCAATCAGTAGAATTCTAGGTGGAATGACAAATATATCTGACCTGATGTGGAATTTTTTCTTCTTACATTTTAATGCGTTTATATAAAAGGGAAGAAATGTGATCTCAAATAACCCTTCAGTCATGGTTTTCTCATATCTAAATAAAGGTGCAAAAGGATCACATCATTGAGGACCTTTGCATAGTTCTCTGTTCCAAGTTTATCAGTGAGCAACACGTGACACAAAAGTTATCTACTATGTCTCAGTCTTAGTGTTGTTTGTGTAAAGTGTTACTCATATAAATTGCTGCATGTTAGCATAGCCTTGTTTACACTTAAAAGAATAGCTTGAATTAAAAATTGGAATAGATCATTTGGAGCTCCTAATGGATCCTCCATCCCCAGCAGTTGTGCTTCCTCTTCAGATGATTGAAAAAGCTAACTATTGGTACCAATAGATTATCTAATTTTTTAAAACCGCTCTTCAGTCAGCCCACTGCCCTTCTCTTCAGTCTACCAGCTCTTCTGTCTCCTTTAAGATCTGCCTAGGGGTTGATTTGAAGAAAAGAAAACATCAAATATGGACCACATTACACTGGACAACTACAAAATTGCATTCACTGAAGTATGACTAGGAAAGATGTTAATTTTCTTTGGTAAGAAGTGCAGGGAAATGTCAGCCAGTTTTCACTTACCCCCCTCTACTCACAATCCTGGGGACCTCCTGACCCCTCACATTTATTGTCATACATCAGAAAGGCAGAGAAAATGAGGTAGGTGTCAACTCTTTTCTTTTGAGTTGCAAAAAGCCAAGACTGAGGCACAGATGAGTTTGTGAAGATAATATGATGACCCAAGCAAAGCTTTTTTCAACTCTGCCCTACAAGATAAAGTGAGCATTTCCCAGATGGAAGAGCTGTGATGAGTGATGAAAGGACAGTTTCTAAGAAGAGAGTGAATCACTCCTTCCCCTTCCCTCATTCAATCCCAGAAGGAGGGTTCTCAATAGAGCCCCCCACTAGTTAAATAACACGATCCCAGGTGCAGATGGGACCTGTGTTCCTTCCCCTTGGTAGGGCCTAGGAAGCCAGCAGGACTGGGAGACAGAGGGGCTTGAGGCAGCCTCACTGTTTTCTGATCCGTCACACTACGAGGGAAGCATAAAGGTCTCCATGGACATGATGAGGGGAGGGGGTGGTTGGAAGCATTCACCTGTTTGGACCAGGACCTTGATCCAGAAGGAAGAGGTAATTCAAAGCAACGCTAGTGTGGACAGATGACACTAAGGACAAGATGCCTTCCACAATTCCTCCTACTTCTCCCCAATGCCTAGTCACAAACAGATACCCTCATATTTATGTGCAACCCTGAAATGATTAAATGTCAGTTTCTGTCACCTTGGAGGTTGGAATTTGATGAGTAAATTTAATAATTGAGTAACAAATATAATAACAAAGACTTATGTAGTGTTCATTGCATACCAAACACTATTGTAAGCACTTCGCCTATCGTGACTAGTTAAAGACTCATGCAACCATATGTATAGTTATTATCATTTTCTCCATTTCTCAATAATAAATGTGAGGTCAGGATTCAAATCTAAATAGTCTGTATCAGATTGTACTAATCCACTTCTCAAAGAGGTGAAAAAGAATGGTTATATTTATGGAAAGAGTGAGTCTGTATCCTGTATTTCATATGAATCATGTTTACTTTGGAGGGAATATTGTGAAAAGCAATTTTTGACATTCATCGATGTACATACTCCGCTACTCTGGCCATGTTGTTGAAGATGCTGTTTAGTATATTACACAGTGCCCTCTCTGAAAGACCGTGGAAGTAATTTCTCTCTATTATCAGTACCAGAAATATCTGGGCTTCACCTGAGCAACCACTTTGTTTGTATTTTGTCAAAAAATCAATTGTATATCATTTCTCTGTTTTTATTGGCTGCTATGTAGCTTAGAGCCAAATGTCAAGCGTGCTATTGGCAAGTTTCTATACATTCATGACCTGTATTGTGCATACTCACTGTACTGTTCTATGCCAATTTTCCCTTTGCTTTACTTTTTACCTATTTTAATTTATTTTATCTGTCAGTAATGTACATATCTTAGTGAAACACCTTAAATTCTTTATGAGAAAGACAGGTTGTAAATACATGCAAATATTATTTTTCTTTGCTTGCAAACTCCATCACTTTGAGATCTTCCTTGGTCAGCAGAAGGCCCCCAGTGCCTACTGTAGAGCAGTGTGCCATTCCCTCTTTGGCACATTTCAGCCATGGAGGACAGAAAGGATGAGCCGTGAAGGGCATGGTGTGCTTTGTATTCCCAGTCTCCATTCTTGAGCCCAAGGGCTGTAGAAAAAGAAACACTGACATATGGGGAGGAGGAGTGTAGTGGCTAAGTACATGGACTCTGTTGTCAGAACTGGTTCATATCCAAAGTTTGCTATCCACTGACAAATGACGTTGGGCAAGTTACTTGCCTTCTCTGTGCCTCGTTTCCTCAGCTGTAAAACAGGGCTGTAATATTAACACACATTTGTGGAGTTATTCTGAACATTCAGTTACTCTTGGTGAACATATATTGCCTTTGACAGGTGCTTGTGGCCAATAAGTGGGGCAGGAGAGCTAGAAAATTAGGAAGAGGGTCTTCTGAATTTTGGGAAGGCCAACAGGATATTCTTGATGTAACTTACGCAGGGCTACCAAAAAGCAAGTGAAAAAATATAGAAGTTGCTTTTGCCATAATTCCTAGATATCTTATTCTTTTAGTTTTCACAAGACTGAAGCATACATTTTTATTTGAATTTTCACATTTCTTTTAAGTATTAGAATTACAGGGCAAGAAGAAATCTTAAGTCCATTGGCCATGGTAGTAATTCCATGCCAACTATGATTTAAAGACCATTAGTAAAGGAAGAGAACTTGTATTCTGTCTGAGAAAACTAATTTAAGAAGTACATTTTCTCTTTCAAGAATTTTTTTCTCATGTAATGAGACATTCTTATAAAATATTTGTTAAGCTTTTACTGGTCCTGTCTTGGAAAAATATGGACACATAAATATACTGGAGCACATCAAATTTGTTTAAAGTGCCTTTCAAGAAAATGTTGGTGAAAGAGACGCTGTGTGGTAAACATCCCTACCCCGATGTAGGCTACAGCTTGGTAATGTAGACCAGCATAGAACTGAATATTGCATGCACCCATATGCACACATACAAACTTAAAATACTGTGCCAACATAGAGATTTTTCGTAGAGTATCATGGTAAACACTGATTCGATTGGTGGAAATAAAAGAGGAGTAAGAGGAAAAAAGGAAGTGGGAGAAGGAAAAGGAGAGAAGGCGAGGGAGGGAGGGAGGAGAGACAGGGGAACAACATGGCATGAGGGAGATGAACTGTAATACAGATCTTGAAAGATGTGAAGGCATTTGCTGGGCGGCTAGTATATGGGATGAGGGAATTCCAGGTGGGGGAATCCAATATGTAAGGGAACTGAAGGCTTCTGGGGAGTAGTGGGCATGGCATACCGTAGCCATTGAAAAGGAGGTGAATCCTGACTACCTGTGGAGAGCAGAAAACCGCTGGAGAATTTTTGGCATTAGGACAAACATGATCAGAAATTGCCTTTTGGAAAGGTAGTGGTGCAGAATATGTCTGGAAAGAGGGCCAGGGTGGAGGATAGAGAATTGTTAGATGAAAGGAGAGGTGAAACCATCTCTGTTAGGAACTCTTTCTCATCTCTGGCTTCAGCCTCAGAAGCCTGCCATCATCCCAGCTTCTTCCAGGTGACTCCTTCTCCTGTGTTTATCTCTTCAGCTCAGGGAAGGCCACGGCTTCTTATTGTTGCTAGTATCTAGTTTCCATCATTGTCCACTTCTGTAATCTGCGTGCTCAATTCCTTGGAATGAATTCCTTCTACTTTAAGTACTCAGAGTTGTTTTCATTTCCTGAGTTGACCCTGACTGATACACCATAGCAGTAATCTAGGGGAGAGGTGCCAAGGGTCCTAACGACAACAACAACAAAAAAAAAAACAAAAAAAAAAACAAACAAACCAAAAAATCATGCACATGTAGAGGAGAGAGCTAACTTAGAAAACAGAATTACAGATTTTGCTGACAGTGTGTGTGTGGGTATGGGGGCAGGAAAGAATTGTGGATATGCCAACCCTACTGGCTGGCTTACTTAACAGAAATGAGTTTTTTTTTTAACGTAGGCAATGTAGGAAGAGCAGGGCATTGAGGACCTGCAGTGACCATTGGGTACTGAGTCAGACATCTCTAGAAAGCAGATGTACATAGCAATCTGGGGCTTGAGTTTCATATTTAAATTTATGAACATATAGCAGGAGTTTAACAGCATTTAAAATTTTGGAAGTAAGATGATCAGGAAAAGGATATAGAATGAGAAGAGGCCAAGGAAATAACTTCATGGAAGTACTAATATAAGGGGCAAAAAGTGGACCAAAAGGACACCCAGGGCGAATAATGTAAGAAAAGCTGACTTTCAATAAACATCGATACTTGGCAAAATACTAGGACGAGTTCGTTGTATGTCTACCAAAAGGTGTTTGGTCATTGACCAGTTAAGGGTAGATGCACAGTTTCTTTATTTCTCTCTTCAAAATAACATTCTGATAGATTCTTGTTCTTATATTACAATGAAGAGATTAAAGGCAAGAGAGGTAGTATCAGTTTTCCAACTTTACCCAAGTGGTATGTGGTGAAGATAAGATTTGAACCCAGTTCTAAATAATTTCCAAAGCCCATGGTGCTTTGTAAATGATTTTGAATGCCAGTCTAACAAACCTGTATGTGTTTATGTACATAATGAGAAACAACTCAAAGTTCTGGGTGTGGCAATAAATGATCCAAACTGTATTTAAGAAAACAATCGAAGAGCCATGTGGAATGGAAATTAGAAAAAAATGTAGAACCTACGGACAGGAGGAGAAGTTAGGAGACCACTAGGCAAGAAGTAAGAGCCTGGCTTGGGGTGCACAGTTGTCAGATTCAGAAAACAAACAAAAAAACCCAGGATGCCCATTTAATTATGAATCTCTGGTATAAATATGTCCCATGAAGTTTTGTGACATATTTATATTGTAAGAAATTGTTATTTACTGGAAAATCATATTAACTGATATTCTATATTTTATCTGATAGCCGAAAATACTGTGATTCAGTTCTTGTGCTAACAGACTGGAGTTAGTGTAGATCCCACAGGTCGAGGGCAGCAAGACTGCCCTCACTTCAGATGTCAGCTGCAAGTTTGAAGATCCTGAGGCTGCCCACAGTTTGGACTTATTGGCTGCAAATGTGGGGTTCCCACAAGCCACTTGGCTTGCCAATTCACTAGAACAACTCACAGAACTCAGGAAAACACCTTATTTACAATTATACTTTTCTTATAAAGGACACATTAGTATCCGCTGTCTGAAGACACACGGTTTGGGAAGGTCCTGAAAACAGAGCTCCACTGTCATTTCCACACAGAATCAGAATGCATCATCCTCCCGGCACGGTGATGTGTTCACCAGCCCGGAAGCTCACTTGAGCCTCGTGTGCAGAGTTTTGACTGGGGTTAATTACACAGGCATGATTGACTGAACCATTGACCATGTAAGTGGTCTGCGGCGCCCAGCCTCTCCCTGGAGGTCAGGGGTCTACTATGAATAACAAAGACTCTCCCATCACTTAGGAAATTCTGAGGACTTAGAATTCCCTCCCAGGGACCCAGGACAAAGACTAGACAAATTCCTTATCATACAACACAATTCTAGTGTGGTCCTGGTCATGGAAATGGAGCGATAGATTAGGAAGGAATTATACCGGGGAGGATTCTAAATTAATGCTAGTTTTTTAAGTCCTGGGGGATTGGAAATATGTGAGGAAATGCAGATTGGGATGGGAGTGTGAGACTAGAAAATGAGCTAATTTTACATGCCTGGAGTTGAAGATGCAGATGGAACATCATGATGTAAATTTAGGGTACAAGTATAGAAATGCGTATCTGGGCTTGAGAAGAATTGTCAGAGGATTGTATACTAGGAGTCAGTACTCCTTGGTATGAATGTGACTTTTGCAGCTCTGAAATGTAGTCATATTGCTTTGGGAAAAAAAAATAGTGTAGTAGAAAAGAGAAAGCCCAAGTCTTTTAGGAGGGAAAATAGAAACCATAAGCAAAAGAAAAATCTTCTAAATTTTTATAGATTAATTCGACAAGGTTTTTTTTTTATATGAAATTATCTTAGTTGTTTCTTATAATGGTATTACTTTCAAAGCTTTTACACCTTTAATCTGTGACTTATTTTGAGATTTTTTTCCTGAATGTTTAATAGTGATACACATTTACTAATAATTCTAAACACTAATTGGATTTTTGCCTAAATTTATTTAAATTCAAAATAATCAACAAATTGTCAAAATAGTAAAAATAATCTTACATGGGTTATGACATTATTATTATTATTAATCTTCACCTGAAGACATGCTTATTGATTATTTTCAAGAGAGAGGAAGGGAGGGAGACAGAGAGACAGAGGGGTGGGGAGAGAGAAATGTTGATGTGAGAGAGAAACATTGATCAGTTGTCTCTCGTACGTACCCTGGCATATGCAACCCAGGCATATGCTGTGACCATAATCAAACCTGTGACCTTTCGGTTTATGGACGGACACTCCAACTAACTGAGCCACACTGACCAGGGCAGGTTTTGACCAATTTTTAAAAGTACCTTGAAAAAGTTGTAAAACCTATGAATTTTGGCCTTTTTAACATTTTTAAATTAACACATTTTGTGTCAGTCTGACTTTGAAGTTAACCTGATCTTTACTCTTCAGTGTTTAACTTTTCTTGAAGACAGAAAGGTTAACAAAATGGAATTAAAGTCGGTGCTTTTATTCATTTTAAACGTATTCTATAATTACAAAACAGCTTACAACTAGTAATAGAAAAATTAATCAAAGTAATTATAGTTTTCAAGTGACTGAATTGCAAATAATTGCAGTGTTTCCACATAATATTGTAAAGACCATTGGTAAAGCCACATTATAGCGCATATATTTGTAAAAGATCATGTTCCTTTTTGTAGCTTCCTGCTACTGCATATTAACATTTCACAAAAATTGTTAGGTGCCAATTGTGTATCAGAAACACTGAGTATGGAGGAACATACAAAAAGGAATGATCTGATGGAGAGGAGTATACCAATAAAACACTAACATTTGCATTTAATCATTGAAATTTTGGTTGAAAACTGCTTTGCTATAATCTCATCAGCAGGACTTTTTTTTTTTTTTAAGATTTTATTGATTTATTTTTAGACAAAGGGGAAGGGAGGGAGGAAGAGAGGGAAAGCATCAGTGTGTAGTTGCCTCTCGAGTGCCCCTACTGGGGACCTGGCCTACAACCCAGGCATATGCTCTGACTGGGAATTGAACTGGTGACCCTTTGGTTTGCAGGCCAGTGCTCAATCCACTGAACCACACCAGCCAGGGCTAATCAGCACCACTTTTAACTGCTGCATACTTAATAATATATATTAAAAAGACAGTCAATAGGCATATTTCTGAAACCTATAAACAAGCAGATTGTTCCCTTTGAACTTCAATCGTCAATCTATAAATGATAGATCGGAGTAACTTTTTTTTATCCTGTTTTGCAGCTCTTGTCTGTTGTCAAGTAGTACATTTTATTATATTAAATATAATTTCTGTGTCAAGCCTTAATGCTTGGAATCGATGGGTGAGGCTGCTTGTTCATCTACCATGTGGTCTGAAGGCATGCGCTGAGAAATAGTTGGCCTGGTTTCTAGTACTAGTTCAGCAAAAAAAACTTCAGCATCCTTCAGTCTTCTCACCTGTAACATGAAGGGGGATTTTACTTAAAAACCTTGTGGTACCGTCCAACTTTAAAGCCTTTGATAAATATAAACATGAGCTTACAATAGCCAGGTGAAGACCAAACTAATGCAAAGTCTGATTTATAAAATAATTTTATTGCTTTCAGTGTATACAGTTAGAAGAGAGAGTAGCATAGAAGGTGTCCTAATAAAAATCACTGAGGCATATGCTGTGCTGAAAAGATTATTGAGGTTTAAATTAAATGTATCTCTAAAATGGGTTAATCTCCAGTTTTTGAGAATTCTTAAAAACAGTTTGATCTCTCAAAGGGAATTAAAGATGCTCATATAGTATCTGTGTGACTGTAGGTAAACTAATTTTGGAAAAAGGCCTCTTTTTCCTATATATAAGGCAGAGACAGAATTTCAGTGCTAAAATTGTTCACATTATAACAAATCATCTACTTGCTCTGATATCAAAGTAAATTGGCAAGAGCATAGTCCTGCTAGACGGTCTTGGAAGAAATTAATTTTGTGCAAGGAAAATTTTCATGATTTTTTTCACTGCCTGTGTTTATTTACTTGAGATTTTGGGTGTCAAGATACAAAATGTTAATGAAAAGTACCAGTATCCTTAGGAAAGTTGCAGTTGTTTAAAAGTATCGTAGGTTTAGGTGAGAGTTCTTCTCATTCCTAATTCCAATTTGGGAAGTTACTAATTTGAAGATTGAATTTTTACAAAATCAGACCTAAAGTGCTTCTGACCACTGGTCACATATTGAGATGCTCCGGCAGTGTGGCTGCGAAGGGGTAGGGGGTTGGGTCAGAGCAAACAAACACTGGGTGGCCTTCCAGGGGCACTCTGCTACCTTCGTGTGTCCCTTTACTGACATGCTAACTCTAAGGAAATGTTACTGACTCCTTCAGTTATTTCATCAGAGAGTTTGCTACTCTGGAAATGTTACCACTCTCCTCTCCTGTTAGTTATTTCATTAGGAAATACGCTGCTCTCTAGCTCAATGGCAAAGAAAGTTACTCTTGTAAGAGTACCTGGCAACTGAGAGTTTTAAAATGTTATTAGAAGTTTCACACAGAGCACTTTACAGAATTTAATTCAGATGTTTTATATTCTCAGAGGGCTGAGTAGGTGCGATATTTCAGACAATAGTTTTAAACGAAAAGGCTGGTCTCTTCAGGGATGCACATTATTATGCTCTTTTGTAAAAGCAGGTAAATCCCAACTGAAGGGCGCACAAACGTCTTCGAGTGTGGGCTCTGGCCACAGAATTCCCATTAGCATTAGCTTGGCACTGCTTCTTGTCTTGCAGACAGTGACGAACATGCCTTTTCCACCCTTGAGGCAATGAAATAAATTAAAGGGTGCGGCATTAAACGAGTTGAATTTTGAGTAGTATTTTTCATGCCTCCAACATTTTAAAATCAGTTTATCCTCATGAGGCAGCATTTGGCATCACGAAACAAGGGGCTCCTCCTCTGTTTGTGCCAGTATGCGGGTTCTTTGGGTTTTCTCGGATCGTGTATGTGGCAAACAGCCTTTTCTGGTCCTTTTCCCGTTGTGGTCTCTGGGTAGTGTCTGTGACCAGAACTTTGTAATTCAGTATAAATCACAAATAAATGAGCACTATGGAAGGTAAGATATCTTTTAGTTTGTTTCTACTGGGTCTGGTCCAGGCTATTACAGTCCCCACATATCTCCATGACACAGAAGCAAGAGTTTTGCAAAGAATGTCCCCAGGGCCCGACCAAATCCTTCCTCTGCAGAAGCTGCCCTGCTCTGTCTATGTTCATTATGTTCGAGCTTCCTCCAATTTTGCACTTTCTCTCAGTATTTCCTAAAGAGGCTGGAGAGCCTTCCTTTAACCTCAGACGGAAGTTTATTTTTGTTTTCATGGAACAAAGGTTTATCTTTAGTGTTACCATGTATCCCCTCTAATTAGAACCTCATATATATACTCATAAATAAGGAGGAAATACATTAATTCTTAGTGCATGTGAACACTGATAACCCCAGAGATGGTAGGATCACATTTTATCAAATTCTCTTTAAACACACACACACACACACACACACACACACACACACACACACACACACAGTGGGCCCTCTCGCCCACTACTAAGAGCAGCATCTGAAGGCTCTGGAACTGAAAGGGAATCTCTTAGCAAAGCCACTTCCTCATTCTGAGTGTATGATGTTTTATTTCAAGACATAAAAATAAGTATGCTTTCCCCATATTGATATGCTGCTGTTTCCCCCCAACTCAGTGGTTTTATTATTATCTTTACAAAGGCATGCTACAATTATTGATAAAGGTTTCAAACAGAAGATATTGACAGTTTTTAAACACTTATATTTGGCATCATGCTAAATTCAATATATAATTGAACGCGTGTAACTTATAACTACTATGAGATATTGTCCTGTTTTATAGATAAGAAATGGAAGACTCCAGCTTTCTGAAGCTCGCTGCAGGGGAGACAGGTGGCTAGGGCCAGAACCAGGGCTCCAGTAGAAGAGTAGCTGCTGACTCCTCATCTCAGTTGTAGGCTGTAACCAATTAATTATTTTCCAGCGACACCTATGTTAGGACTTCTGAGACTAATGCTTTAAAGCACCTATAATATTTTTAGCTCTGTACCATCAAGTATTTAAGCTTATGACATGTCCATCATTGGTGCACATTTTATATTATTTTTCTGGTGTCCAAAAACACTGTATTTCTGTATTTTCACTCTAGTGTCCCTGACCTTGCTCACCTGGATCTCTCAGAACCAGTGGGTGGTAGGTCAAGCCAGGTCACAATAGGAAACAAAGAAAGAATGAAAGAGGCGTGGGGGGTGGGGGGAGGAGTGGGGGGGGAGAGGGAGAATGAATTTATATACATTTTTTCCTTTGATATGAGTGAACTTACTAAAATGACTATATGAATGTGTTTCCATTGTGCTCGTTGAGTTTTTCTAGGCTGCCTATTAAGAATGTTAGTATTTTTCCCTGACTAGGTGGCTTAGTTGGTTGGAGTGATGTCCTGTGCATTGAAAGGTGGCAGGTTCAATTCCCAGTCAGGGTACGATTCCCAGTTGGGGTGCGTTTGAGAGGGGACTAAGTGATGTTTCTGTTTCTTACATCGATGTCTGTCTGCCTGCCTGTGTGTCTCTCTGTCTGTCTCTCTCTCCCTCCCCCTTCCTGCCTTTCTAAAATCAATCAAACATGTCCTTGGGTGAGGATTTAGAAAAAAAAAGAATGTTAGTATTTTATGTTCTTCATGTTTGGTGGAATGTGAGTACCCTTTATTCTCTGACCTGGTGGGAGCGAACACTCTGTTCCTCTTCTCAGTCTGAGTCCTTGACATGAGGAAAAGTTAGATCTTTGTTTTTGACATATTTCTGCAGTGAGATTTCCATGTTGCGTTTGTGGGTGTGAGAATGAAGAACAGGCTAAGGGATCTCTAAAGGCAAGAAATATTCAGTGTGGCAGAGACACTTCTTAGATAATAGAAGCAAGGAATGCAGACTGGTTCACACCTTAGGAAAAATGATTCTTCATCTGCTTATTTGGGGAGGACATGAACATCTTCAGCTAGTGTGTGTCCATATGCTTACTTTTGGTGTTGCATTTCAAGGACAATTGAGGAAGATTCCGGAGAATATTCACTTGCATTAGAACATCCTTTTAAGAGGTCTAACAAAATGCAGACACTGCTGGTCAAGAAATTAAAGCTAATAAAAGCTAATTGTTGTGTTTCAATGGCTGGAGCAATTTTGAGTTTATTCATATGATATAAAAAAGTCCTTGTGCCTTGTGTTAAGTAATTTGTGTTATTAATTATGCAGCTTTTAAATGATGTAAGTAACATTGTAACAAAGTAATTTTCAATTGAATTTCTGATTAGAGTAAATGTTGATGTTAATTACACAATACTCAAGAAATAACACAAATGAAACCCCAAATAATGCAATTTTGTCTTGATTTGAGCTCTGAATAAACACCCTCTTAGCCAATTACTCCAACCACCATTCCATCATCTGCTTTCTCACTTTTGCCATTTCATTAGTCGTATTTTTCTTAAGCTATTGTTCCATCTCCTTCTATCATATCTTATCTCTTTCTGCTCTTCTCTTTTACCAGCATAGCAATCATCAGTGACAGTTACTGATGTCATAGTAAAGATATAGATCAAAAGGGGAAAACTACTAATATAAAAGGGAACCGCTTTAATCTGATTTGATGTATCAGATTTTATAATTATATAACTTAAGTAACAACTTTATAAATACCTAATAAATGCCCTGGGACCCACAAGGATGAAAAAAGAAAAAAATCCCAACATTTATCACCTTAAACGAAAGCAGTTTTGCTGTCATGTTTTTGTTGAGCATTGTTGAAAGTCAGTTTTTATGTTTCTCAGTATATTTGTTCATGAACACTATTAAATTTAATGCTATAGTATAAGATTATAGTATTTTATACTTTCTTTTTATGATTGTGCTTTTGTGTTAAAAACTGTCTTAAATGATACTGTTTAATGGAGCTACTGAAGAATTCTGGCTCTCAGAGATACACGAATGGCCGATCTTTTGTTGCCTGCAGTTCTGTTGCACGAAAGTAAGGTCTTTTTTTTCTAACTGCTACTTTCTATTAAAATTTTCTGTAGTTTGTTGCATCATTTAAGAGAATCATACTTGTGATTTTTGATATATCAACACAAAAACCAGTAAGCTTAGGAATTCTCTTTTCTTTCCTCAGAAGAGTTGGTTTCCCCTTCCGTTTCCCACTCCCTAAGAAAGAAAACAAATCAGACATGAGTGTGTATAGACTGACATGAGTGTATAGACTGTTGAAGAGCCAAGGGTAGTGACTATGTTTCCCTTAAGCACCTTTGAGCCATAATGAGAAGTTGAGTCAGCCACACCATGTCCTTGTGGGTCACAAATACAATTTGTTAACATATAAAGGAAATGTTAGGTATAATTCCAAAAAATACCTGCTGGTCAAACTATGTATTTCTTTATATTTTCAAAATGATAACCAGGCAGGGTTAAAAAAGACAGGACTCTGCAAAACATTGGACCAAAGTCCAATCAAAAGAGCTCATAAAATTTGCTGAGAACTTTTGTTGACTCAAAATAATTAGGCTCAGCTCTGGAAAATTTAGTTATTTGTTTTTCTAATCTAAGCTGATTAGGGCTAACTATATAATGATCATATTGTTCAATTGTTTTTATTTAATATAGTTGAACATTTTCCTGTGTCATCAGCATTCTTCAAAAATAGTTTTTTTAAAACATTGCATAGCACTAAGTGATAGGATTTACAGTTTTTTGAAAGCTAATTGTGTTGGCATTTGGATTGTTTCTAAAACTTTCTTACAACAAACGTTGTGATGAACTTTGCTGAATACTGGTCTTTGTCATCTTCAATTTTTTTAAAAAATAAAGGCCATGAAGTTGAGTTAATGACTGAATTTGAACTGTTTCAAAGCTTTAGAAACATATTGTCAAATAGCTTGAATCATTATTTTAATGACTAGTATTTCTTTATGGATATATAAATAATAATAATAATAATTTCTTAATATTTATTGTCAAGTACTGTTATAAGAACATCATATGTGTTAACTCATCTCTTCTTAACAATGATGATGGGAGGTAGGACTGTTGTCATTCTTATATGACAATTGAGAAATGGAGACACGGGAATAGAAAGGGACTTACTCAAGGTCAAACAAGTAATATTTTGGAGGCAAGAATTAAAACCAAACACTCTAGGTTAATAGCTAACAGTTACTAATATTCAATAATAGACAAACAGATTTACTGAACTCCTGAGTTAAGAGATTTAAAATATATTTTTGCACCCTCTTAAGAGTTCTATGTTCTGTATTCACTTACTGTCTTAGTGTTACGGATTGAAAAACAACATTGGAACTTTGACTAGGTAACTTGCCCAAGTCACATAATTAGTATTTGGTAAAGCAGTTTATAAGCTAAGGTTTTCTGGGTTATGCAACTCCAATGCTCAAACTTGATTCTCTGCATTTTTAAACCATCTGGAACATTTATGGTTTTAAAATATATCAGTGTTTGGAAGGACATTTAAGTGAACATGTTTTGGCACCACTTTGTGTCAGACAACCAGTTTCACTAGAGCGTTCACAGTAAAAAACATACTGCAATAGAGAGTGAGGGGCGGCCAACGAGGCCATGGAATGGCAGGGGACATTGGGGGTCGAACCTGACGAGGACCTGAATCAGCACCGGTGCGGTGTTCCAGGCACAGGAAAGATCAAGTGCATAGACCCTGCACTGGGAAGAACTTTGGCTTTTGAAAAAATTAAAAGAGGGCTGAGGTGTCAAGATCCAGGGAGGGAGGATTTCAAGTTTATCTCCAAGTATTTAGTAGGGCCAACATTTAACTGACCATTTTGTAGGATTTTGTGAGCCATGATATTGGTTTTGGACTTTACCCTAAGTGTACCTGTAAGACATAATAGCAGAAGAATAACAAGATGTGTTTTATATCCCCATGACAAGGCATGGTCTGTAGTGGGGATGGGGGTGGGTTCCTGGATGTTATAACACGGGCCACTGCGTGAGCCCTGGTGAAAGATGGCAGTGGCTTAAATTAGGGACACAGGTGGAGACGGTGTGAAGCAGTAGCTTGAGTTATGTTTTGGAGATAGAACTTAAAAGACTTGCTGTTAGATTTGATGAATAACTGAGGAAAGAGAGGCATCAAGTATAACTCCATACTTTGGGACTTGTGAAAACTCTTTAAGGATTTTATTTATTTATTTTTAGAGAGAGAGGAGGGGGGAAGAAAAAGAGAAACATCAACCTGAGAGAGAAACATCGATTGGTTACCTCTCCCATGCACCCCAACCTGGGACTGAACCCTCCCCCAGACATGTGCCCCGACTGGGAATCAAACTAGCGACCTTTCACTTTGTGGGATGTTGCTCAACGAACTGAGCACCACTGTTCAGGGCTTTAATGATTTAATTGCTGTGCCCCTAACCACTGTGAGAGTATGGATCTTGTCACCTTTATTCGTTGTGCATATCCACTAACTAGCATAAGGCCTAGCAAGCCACAGAGGAGGTGTTCCAAAATGTTGAATAATTTAATAATTATTACAAAGCATTAACATATTGGAATTATTTGTTGAAAATGTTTCTCCTTATGTTGTATTTTTATTTTTTTGATATTTTGAAATATAAAAACTCTAAATATATTTAATTTATGCTGCATTATTTATTTTTATGTAGAGTTAAGTCCACTTATTTATTGCTTTGTGGTTTCTTTTGTTGTGTCTAAAATATCATTCCTCATCCAACAGTTTGCTTAATTTCCAATTCTTATTATGGTTATTATTTTTTGTTTACTTCTTGAGAAAACAGCCTGAAATTTATTTTTTAAATTATGTAAAATAAGGGCGTAAGTTGAATTTTTTCTAAACTGGTAACTAATTACTTTAACTTAATTAATTTATTAATCCTTCTCTTTCTTTTGAAAAATATCTTTATTGAATTCTTACAAATGATAGTATATTGCTAAATGTTTATTTTAGTACCACGATTGTGGTACTAGATGTGTGGGTTTTTTTACATATAAAGCCCAGTTTATTTATTATTTATTTTGTTTTATTTATTGTTCAATTATAGTTATCCCCATTTCCCCCTATTACTCTCCCCTGCCCTACAGATCCCCCATCTCCCACATTAAATCCCCCCCACCCCGTTGTCTTTGTCCATAGGTCCTTTCTACATGTTCTTCGATGACGTTTCCCCTTCTTCCTCCTCTTATCCCTCTCTCCCCTCCCCTCTGGTTACTGTTAGTTTTTTATTTCCACGTCTCTAGTTCTCTTTTGATTGCTTGTTTGTTTTATTGATTAGGTTCCTCTTATAGGTGAGATAATTTTTTTGTATATTTTATTGATTATGCTATTATAGTTGTCCCATTTTTCTTTCCTCTCTCTCCCCTGCACCCTGTACCCCATCTCATTATCTCCACACCTCTTAGTTCATGTTTATGGATTATACGTGTCAGTTCTTTGGCTTTTTAATTTCCTGTACCATTCTTAGCCTCCCCCACCTTTTTTTTTTTTTTTTTTTTGGTCAACGTTATCCTGCCACCACTTTCCCCAGCCCCACCCATCCCCACCTCCCACCATCAAATCTTCCCCCATCTGGCTTTGTCGATGGGTCCTTTATGCATGTTCCTTGATGACCATTCCCCTCCTTTTCCCCTGTTATCCCCTCCCTCCTCCTCTTTGGTTACTGTCAGGTCATTTTTTATTTCAATGTTGCTGGTTATATTTTGCTTCCTTGTTTATTTTGTTGATTAGGTTCCACTTATGGGCGAGGTCATATGGTATTTGTCTTTCACCACCTGGCTTATTTCACTTAGCATAATGCCCTCCAGTTCCATTCTTGCAGTCATGAAGTGTAGTAGCTCTTTCTTTCTTCTTGCTGTGTAGTATTCCATTGTGTAACTGTACCATAGATTTTTGGTCCACTCATTTATTATTAGGCACTTAGGTTGCTTCCAATTCTTGGCTATTGTAAATTGCACTTCTATGAAAATCGGGGTGCGTAGGTTCTTTTGAATTGGTGTTTCAGGATTTTTAGGGTATAATCCCAGCAGTGGAATTGCTGGGTCAAAAGGCAGTTCAATTTTTAATTTTTTGAGGAAATTCCAAACTGTTTTCCAGAGTGGTTGCATCAGTCTGCATTCCCACCAACAGTGCACTAGGGTTCCCTTTTCTGCACATCCTCACCAGTACTTGTTTGTTGCTTTGGTTATGGTGGCCATTCTCACTGATATGAAGTACTATGTCATTGTGGTTTTAATTTGCATCTCTCTGATGGCTAGTGATGCTGAGCATCTTTTCATATGTCTCTGTTTTTATTGTTCTAATTTTGTCTCATATTTGAAATATGCCCTTCTGGTATATTGGTAAGTTGGACTATAGTATTTGTTTACAACTCTTAACTGTTTATTCCTCCAGGTGTTCTAAAGATGCACTGCAATGTGGTAGTCACTATTCATGTAAAGATATTTAAATATGTTTTTATTAATATCACATAGAATTTAAAATTTTTTCTCAGTCACATTATCCTGATTTCAAGTACTGAAAGTAGCTTCATGGGGTAAGTGCTACCATGATCAGACAGTATAGAATTATATAATGTTTTCATCATCACAGAAAGTTCTATGAACATTGCTCTCTAGAAGTCATTTTTTTTTCAAACACCTAAACATTTTTCAAGGGTTTAACGTAGAATACCATTATATTAGGTCTGTCCAGAAAAAGTCCAGCCATTGTTAATACAATGAGTATGGTTTGCACGACATTGATGTAACCTGGAAGTCAAGGAGAGTGGACTAGATGTGCATGAGTGAACAATGACAACTTCACTGTACTTGTCAGTGGGGGTGGTACACACTGTGGAGTGAGCATATGTACTGTGTGGCTGCTGCACTCGAAATGACTGAGCAAGTAGAGCAGTGAACCTGCATCAGATTTTGCATTAAGTGTGAACATTCCTCCGTGGTAACTACCTGGATGATTCAGAAGGCCACAGCTATGGGCACTAGTGATTGGCAACTTCATCATGACAGTGAGCCTGCTCATTCATCATGTCTTGTGTAGAGGATTTTAGTGAAATGTCAAATCACCCAGGCGACTCAGCCCCCATGCCCCTGCCCCCGCCCACCACCCCGCCCTTTAAAGCCCAGATTTGGTGCCCTGCAACTTCTGGCTTTTCTAAAACTAAAATCACCTTTGAAAGGGAAGAGATTTCAGACCATTGTGAGATTCAGAAAAATATGTTGGGGCAGCTGATGGCAATTGAGAAAACTATATGAGGTCACAAGGTGCCTACTTTGAAGGGAACTAGGGCATCATTGTTCAGAAACAGTGTTTCTTGCATCTTTTATCTTCTTCAATAAATGTCTCTTTTTTATATCGCATGGCTGGATAGCTTCTGGACAGACTTCTCATATTTAAGCTACTTTGAGAATTACTGGCATCCTTATAACATTGTGGCATCCTTATAACGTTATAACATCCTTATAGTAGTGTATTATGCAGCCACTTTATAAAACAAGTTATTTTTTTCCTCTTTACATTTTGTGATTTTTTTCAATGTCATATATGTTTTTGGACAAGATTAATCTTAGGATATTTTAATTTTTGAAATTATGTAATACATGTTTTTAATTTGCCCTTTAGTCATTTTTCAACTTAGGTATTTTAGTTTAATTTTTTTAAATACAGTAAGTTTTTTGAAGAGAAATCTTGCATTTTAAAGTTTATTATTATAATGATCTGCTCAGTTAAAAGTCTATTTTATTGTCTTGTTCTCTTCCAATTTTATTTACTATATTTGCTATTTAGTAAATTCCCATGGTTATCACTTTTTTAAAGCAAATATAAATTTTTATTTAGTTTACCCTCATTTTTCATGAATAATCTCGGGGCCTGTCTGATGTGAGACACCCTGATGCTTTCAGATGATTTTGTGTGTACCTACTGTGCTCTTCGACATGTGTTTCATCATTTGCCTTCAGGATATTTTATGTGCTTCACTGTGGAGTTCTTACTGGCCACTTGACTGCCTCTCCTGGGCATTCTTAAGTCAGAATACTAGTGACAGAGGAAGCTAACGTGAACACAAAACTACCAAAAGCACACCGCGTATACTTTCAAAGAGTTATTTGTAAGAAAATTTCTGTTATTTTTACATTATATATAATTTATAATTGTACTGTTTTGTAGTATATTTATTTTTAGAAAATATTGAAGTACCTAATACTTGGTCAGAGTCTATAAATATTTTATGAATTCTCGTAAAGATTTATTCTTTGTTTATGGAAAAAATATGGTATCTAGTATCTAATTTTGAACCCATAGTTTATATTTTGTTAGGGATATTGTTCAGATTCTCTCTCTATAGTTTTTATTCCTCAGTGTTTGGCATTGTGATAATGGTTTGTTCATATTTTCCACTCCATGATATTGTTATTGATTTTTAAAAATCAATATCTCATATCTTTAATTTGCTAATTTCTTAAATCTTGTGTGATGCTAACATTGTCGGCATTTCTATATTTTCCTTTATGTTGACATAAATTTTTGCCTGTGTTTTCATGTGGAACACGTTTAACTCTTAATTGTTGACACTAACTAGGTGTGCTCTACTCCTCCCCTCCTCACTCCCCTCTGCCCGGCAGCCCCTCCCCACCTACACCACATTGTTGTCTGTGTCCAGGGGCAGTGTGTGTATGCATGTGTGTTCTTGGGCTCATCTTTTCCAGTCCCTCCTGCCCTCTCCCCTCTGAGATCTGTCAGTCATGTATCCATGCCTCAGTGTTTAATGAAAAATTAATATGGTTTTGTTTTTTATTCAATATATAAACTCGTTCAATTTCTTTCATGTTATAACACTCTATTTTCATGTTTCTAATGATGATACTCTATTTGTATTTTTGACTATTATTACCTCTTGGTTTTAATATCTTTAAACTTTTGAAAGATATAAATCCTACTAAATGTTATTTTAAAGTATTACTTATTTAAAAAAATAATAATTATCAAACCAAAATAATTTAACTCTCTTTTAGAAAGGAATAAAAAGTGGATATTTGACTTCTTTTCAACCCCATTTCCCTGTTATCTATTAATCTCATCTGTATTTGCTGATCTTGTTAAAAGTTAATTCCTCTTTTCATATGTATTGTCTAATATTCTATTTTATTACCTTAGTTCAAACAATCATTTAGACTCATTAGAATCAAACTTCTTTTATTTGTAATTTGACATTTTTAAAAAGTATCTTTATATCATTAGCAAGTTTCAGTGTTCCCTGAAAATTACTTTTAAGCCCAGTTTTGTCATTTTTAATGGCTAATAATTCATCTCCCTGAAATTGGAAGAACATCTTTTAATAAGGTCTGCAGAAACGATATCTTGTGATGGCGTCTCTGATGCCCAGAAAACCTGGCACTGCCTTGGCCAACATCATACATGTATTTTAGCGTCAACTGAAGGCAACACTTTTACACAGCTTTTCCCTTTAAGGTTATGCTGAGTTTCCCCCTGCTTTTTGCCATTTATTTATTTATTTTTATTTGTAGCTGATCTACTTTGGCAGAGTGATAGCTCTGGGGAGAAAGATGGGCTTGGGGTAAAAAAGATGATTATTATTGCCCTTTGAAAATTGATAACAAGCATGAACTTGATACTGATTTTGGTTATTTTCCTTAATCTCAAATATTGGGGCTCTCTTCATGTCTAGAAATTCTTAATATATAAAAAAATTTTAATATTATACATATTGCCAATTCATCATTTCTTCAGTTTACTTAAATTTAGGACCCTGTGATTAGTGGGCTAGTATCACTGTAGCGAGGCTCCTCTGGTCTTCCTTTTCCTCCTCTTATCTTTTAAACATGTTTTTGACATTCTCTAAATTCTCACGTGATTTCTCATCATTCATCATTAGCATCACTAATTCAATATTTCTGGGCCATCAGGTGTGCTATGTATTATTTCTTATCATTATACTTTTAATTTTTGTTATTGTGATTTCATTGTAACAACCTTTTCCTTTTTTTAAAAAAGATATTATTTACTTTACTTTTAGACAGAGGGGAAGGGAGGGAGAGAGGGAAATATCAATGTGTGGTTGCCTCTCGTTCGCCCCCTACTGGGGAACCACGCTGGCACACGCCAGCAACCCAGGCGTGTGCCCTGACTGGGGAATCGAAACAGCAACTTTTTGGTTCACAGGCCAGCGCCCAATCTACTGAGCTATACCAACCAGGGTTCCGTCTTTTCTTATTATATATTTAACTTTTTGAAAGAATGCCTTAAAAATCTTACTGAAAACATGAAGCATATTTATAAAATACTATTATATTTTTATAAAGTAAGTATATTTCTGAGAAGAAAGGGAAAGTTTTTCCTTTCTTAGTCTTAAGCTTATTGTTTGCCTTATGTTCAAAATTTCTCCCCCCTCTCTAACCCTCAACTCCTAGGGGCCCTTAATGTATGTTTTATAACATATTGATATAACAGAGCCAGCAAGGCTGTAAAACAGAGGATCAGCACAATTTAGGATTTCCGTCATCTCCCTCCACTTTGTCTTGGTTGTTGGTTCTTTCTCCTTCTCAGAAGTGAAGATAGCGAAGCCAGGACCGTATAGGTGGGTGTCGTGTATGGCTCTTGGCCAGGCGCCAATAGGCACTCGGTTCATTATGTTTTCTCCTTATCAGTGCGAGTTTTTAGTGAGATTTGTGCTCTCCCTGACATTGTGAAGAACCAAAGTTCAGATTCATGTGGGAAGTTAGTCATTCTAAGGGACTTTTGTGGTAATTGATAAAATGCAGATTTGGCCATAGGCCCTAGGTTCTTACCACAAATAATAGGAAAGGCAAGAGTCCAGTGAAGAGATCTAAATGATTTAGGAAGCTGAAGGATAAGCAGGTTCTTTCCATAGTCATGAATATGTTCTTTCTTGTGTCCTGTGCAGTGCTGTTGCATCAGCTAGTTTCATGGGAGTTTTAAGGGTGTGGCCTTGTGTCTTATTTTCTCAAATGCATTCCTAGAAGTACAGTTCTATGCTGTTTAAAACACATTTATTATCTAACTTATTGTAGATTTTTTATTCAAACAAATTACTTTTCCCTTCTTTATTTTAAAGATTTTATTTGTTTTATTTTTTAGGCAGAAGGGGAGGGAGGGAGAAAAAGAGGGAGAGAAACATCAATGTGTGGTTGCTTCTCATGCGCCTCCTACTGGGGACCTGACCTGCAACCCAGGCATGTGTTCTGACTGGAAAATTGAACCGACAACCCTTTGGTTCGTAGGCCAATGCTCAATCCACTGAGCTACACCAGCTGGGGCTCCCTTCTTTATTTTAAACTTATTGAAGCTTTAGGTTGAGTAGGTCACATTCTTTTTTTTTTTTTTTGATGTCTTATTCTTTGATATATAAGGCATTACTGTATCTTGTATATAGTAACAAGAAAGGTTGCTGTTAAAATATTTAATTCATCACAGTATGAATCTGGATTTTTCAAAGAGTTTTTAAAATTTTCAGTAGCTGTGTTTAGAATCCTGGCAGGTTTCTTGAAAACATTTAGATCCTCAACTCATCAATAGCCATATAAAAATGATGTATACCTGACCACCACCACCCCTTGCATCCCTTACTGCAACTATTTATAGGAGGCCACATACTGTAAAAACAATAACAAAACCAAAGAAAAGGTTACCACAGCCTAAGTTAGAACTGCCTCATTTGTGTTGCATTTAAATCCCCAAAGCATTCTGGGAAGCATGATGGAGTGGAATTCCACCACAACTTCACCGTGAGTCAAATCTCCATATGGTACCTGAATAATTTTCAAGTGCAATGGGTACAATAGTGTTAATGGCCAAATTCGCACTGTATGTCTCTTCCAGATGTGGAAAGGAGGCCTCCTAGAAAATGATGCTACAGAATTAATGAGTCCCGTTTTCCATCAGAGTATACACCAGAGCCCCTAGTGCAGGAATGGGTGTCCTTCAGCAAAGTAGGACTAAAATATAGAGGAAGAAAACGACCTCATGGATTCGCTGATGAGAGGTAGTGGTCCTCTCTTATCTTGCCCCTCACACTGTTGTAGGAATGTCATAGCTTACATATCTGCTTCACTTTCCCTTTTCCACAGATCATTGTGCCCCAGTGTGTGCTCTGTATTAGAGTAACTTGCCCTAACTGGTGTGGCTCAGTGGGTTGGAAATTGTCCTGCAAACCAAAAGGTCACCAGTTTGATTCCCAGTCAGGGCACATGCCTGGGGTGGTGGCCAGGTCTCCCAGTTGGGGCACATGCAAGAGGCAGCTGGTCGATGTTGCTCTCACATATCATTGCTTCTCTCCCTCTCTTTCTCCCTTTCTTTCCCTCTCTCTAAAAATAAATAAATAAAATCTAAAAAAACAATAACTTGGGTGCAGGATTAGAATACTGATTCCCAGGTTCCATTCCAGAGCTGCTGAGTGTTTGGGAGCGGGGCCTGAATGTCTGCAGTTTTATCAAATTTTCAGCATGACTCTAATTCACACTGAAGTTGGTTCCATTAACATAGACAACTACTGGTTAAGACTCTGGACCTAGGAAAATCTCATTAATATAAAAAAGTCATTCATGTATTTCACTTTATGCTGTATATGCTATAGTGGTTCTAAGTAGTAAGATCCAATCAAAACCATAAAAATGACAAAAACAATCTAAAAAACATGAATTCTTGTTTAAGGCAAACCTTTATTTAAAAAGAGGAAAACCTTTAATTCTAAGTTTTTCAAGTTAGATGTATTTGTTTATAAGTTAGAAAGCATAGATTTAAGAGCAACATGAATTAAATATTTTTAAAGGTGCAAATTTTCCTGTATTTGTTTCCATGCCCTGAATATTAGGTAAACGCCAATAAGTCTGATATTCTGGTTTTTTATTTGCAAGGGATGTGCGTTTCTTGGTTTCAAATGAGAGAAGGTGATTGAGGCGAGACCCTTTCTGGGTTTGCATTAAGTATAACTCTGTCATCAACGTTGAAATAACAACTTTATAACGTACCACCTCCAATAGAGTTAGGAAGTGCATTTTTACCTTGACAGTTTGAAGGAGAAAATGAAATTCTATTTACCTTGAAAAGAATGTACCAAGCCTGGTTTCTTTCCCACATATGGCACCACATAGACACTCTGCCAGAGATGCATCACAATGTGTCTCCTGGAGGCAGTCCGCAGGGTTTACGACGCAAGGTGTATGGGAGTGCTGTGAGCCGGCTGGGGAGAGTTCATTTATGGGCGCCCTCCACCTTTTGGCTTACCCTATAACTTCTGCCTGTAAAGGTGTTTGCTTTTATTCTATCGCAGGCTTTGTTGCCAACAGGCAGAGGATATTTTCTTTTTAAGAGCACCCTTAGATGCTGCCTCCAGGTTGCAACTATGGAGCAGTGTGGGTAAGCTAGCTTTGTTATCACTGGCACCCTACCTGTTCGCCTAATTCTCTAGAGAGCAAGTGTTCTTCTTAAAAATATAGCTGTATCGAGTGCCTCTGTGTCTTTAGGAACTCTTTTAATGTGCTGGTATAAAGTAAAAGCCTTTTTGAAGATGTGTTTTATTGGGAAGTGCTTTCTGGGGCCTCCTGAGATGGTCACAAGTACTGAATCAAGGTGCCTTTATGGTGGTTTAATGACAGCATAGGGCACTTGTTATGAAGTGCCCTTTTGATGTGTAACGCAGGATATGTCACAATTAGAGTGAAGTGAATGTGTTGATTTTGTTTTTCCCTCCACTCACAAAGCGCCCTTCATCTTGTTAGGGTTTTGCAGTTATGGCTGCTGGAAGTTTTTTCAATCCCCCCAAGATGAAAGAGATCCGCCAGAATGGAAATTTGGAAAATTACACACACACCTGTGAAATTAGGCAGATTTGTGCAAAGTTTATATTCCAACCAACACAGGGGCTCTACAACAATGCTTTGTTTTGTGTGAGGACTTTTTTTTTTTTCTGACTGTGCAAAGAACCTGCCTGCAGGACTGGGCAGGCTTGGGGAGAATATTCATCATTATTTACTGTGTCAAACCCAGAGGACCAAATTGGCAGCATTCCAGGAGCAGGAGGCCACACCTATTTGTGAAAATGAAACAGATTTCCGTAGTTGCCCTTCACCTTGACTGTTTGGTTCGAGGTGGCGGTGCTAGGACATGCAGTTTTGTGAGCTGTATATGTGGGTTAATAATAAAGACCGGCCACGACACTGCTCCATGACATCCCACAAACCACATGGCTTTGTGCACCATTATGAGGCTTGGAGCGAGGGGTGATGAGCAGCAAAAGCAGTGATCTGGCTGGAACTTCGTGCTTTACACCAATTGTTGCAGATTCATGGGCCGGCTCTGGCTGGCTGGGCGGAGTACCCTTCCTCAAAAGAGGAGGATGAAGAGAACACTGTGCTGTTTAAATCTCTTGGTCTTCAAGAGACTCAAACAGCAGACCATAATTTAAAAAAAATTGAGATGTCCCTTTTCAGAAAGACTTTCTTTCTCTACTGTAGCTAAACCCGTGTGAGCAGTTCTTTAGAAAAACAGCTCCCCAGTCCATTGTTTGTATTACCCAGGACTTGTGGATGTAGCTACGGAGTAGTATTTAGGGTCAGCCTGAAGTGGTTACAATCTCTTCCATGCCCTCCTAGAATCATCTGACACAGTGTGATTTGAGTGCTCACTGGACTCTCTGGCATTACTTGGGAGAAGGATTAACAAGCACTACACAAGGAAATTTAACCTGCCACTGATCAGGAGTGACTGCACTGAGCTGCCCAGGCAAATAGTAGTTTGATCACAGACCATCAGCTGCAGTACACAAGGTGTCTACTTATAATCGAGGCATAGAGCCTGTATTAATTGCAAAATATTCTTCTGTGTCTATTAAATGCCAATAATAAATATAATTTATACTGTTACCAAGTCACTTCTGTGTAGCGTTTCTGTTCCTGAACAGCTTGTTCTCCAACTTGAACCTGTGTCAGAACCCTGCACAAATCCCTGCAGGCTTGGCTAAAGTGCAGGTGAGTGGGCCCCACCCTCACTATGTCCGAAGTCAGATCTGCTGAGTCGGATCATGCATTTTTAATCTCTGACACCTTCTCAGGTGATGCTAGTGCTGGTGGTCCAGGGTGACCCTTGGAGAACTACTGTTTGCTGACAAACTTGTAATCAGCCAATGCAGTCAGGCATTATTTTGAGAGCAGTTCTTTTATAAAATGTTTTTTTTTGTGTGTGTGGGGGTTAATGAATAATTAATTGCATATGTAAAGAATCACTTTAATAAGGCAGGATCAGAAAAGGTGTTATTAAAATGAAGGATTAGATTAAGAAAGAGAAATTGATCTATTTGATGAAATGAAGGTTAAATTAACATTTTATTAGTTAGGAGGAAAAAAAGTTTATACAGTCAATGACCAAAGTCTTACATAAATATATTTTTGTTGTTTTTTTCCTCTAATTATACTTTTCCACAAAATCTTTGCAGTAAATTAATAATTTCCCTTCATATTCTACATGTAGCTCTGTGAATATGTTTTCATATGAGAAAATATGTTGCATATGAGACAAAGAAATGCATACTTAATATTTTTAAGGACGTATTTGATTCATCTTTGCATTACTAAATTGTTAGAGAATGTCAGAGTTTTCTGTTTAACTAGTACCTTTGTTACCATTGTTGACTTTTAAGAAAATCAACATGTGCTTCTTTGATTTGCTGTAGAAACAGAAAGAAATATATATTCACCCTAGAGTCAGAGTAATCCATATTCTTTGTTTGCAATTTCTTTATATCCTATTTAAATAAAATAATTTTAAAAATCACATTTTTTATTTGTACTATTTTAACTTTGTTACATAATTGTAATATTGTTCACTAGTTTGCAGAATTTAGTTTTGTTAGGTAAGAGTACTAGCTGTATTTTGAAGGTACTTCGAAATTAGTAAAGAAAATGTTTTTTCTTGTACAAATTTATACAATTATGAGTTCTGATTAGTTCACTTAATAAATATTTCTTAGCTACATATCATGGGTAAGCAGTTCTGGGAATACCCTTTTCTTTCTTAGTCATAGTACCTTTAAAAATCTAAGGCACTATATTAATATCCTGGGTAACACGTTGTTTTTGTCATGACAGCAGTGTTCACTTCGGGGAAAATTTCCTGCCTGCCTGATCCCACATCCTCGAACAAACTCCTGGTAGGCTGAGGGCAAATGCTTCCTGCTCTGAATAACCACAGATTCCACACTGTCAGTTGGAATAAATTTTCTCCAACAATATATGTAGTAATAATTTAAAGCTGTGTGTCTAAGACCCTTAAAAGAATTGGCCCCATATTATTTCTCCTTGATTTGGTCTTCAACTTTATTACAATTAAATTCAACGGAAAAATTCTTATTTGAATAAGTAGTAAATGCCACAGCTAAATGCAAAGTACTGTTGCTGCCTCCAGTTACAAATTAAGGTAAGATAGAATTATAATGTAATAGAGGAAGTAGTAAGAATAAATAACTAGAATTTAGGATATTTAAGTAGCCTTTCCTGCCCTTCACATGTTATAATGGAGTATCTTTTAAGAGAAAATTATTTATTTTTAGAACGAAGGAAAGGTTCTAAAAATAAATAGAGAGAGAGGGAGGGAAGCATCGACGTGAGAGAGAAATATTGATTGCTTGCCTCTCATACACATCCCAACTGAGGACAGAACCCACAACCCAGGCAAGTGCCCTGATCAGGAATTGAACTGGCGAACTTTTGCTTTGCAGAAGTATGCCCAACCAACTGAGCCACAGCGGTCAGGGCAAGTGTCTTAAAAAAAAATAATGTCATGCCTTGTATACATAAAGTTTGTCTCCTTAGCTAGATTATCCACCTTCTTAGGTCTGGGTTCATCTGTCCTGTGTGCTGACTGCTGTTACTCCAATACCTAACACAGCACCTGCCGGGCTCTTCACCCTCAATCAGTACTGGCTAAATGAATAAGGAATGAATGAATGAATGAATGAATGAATGAATGAACGAATGAATGAATACATACATGAACACATGAAAGTCTCATAAAGAGAACAAAATAACACACCAACCTTTCATCTTTTGTTCTTATTACCAGTTAGGGGCTTTTTATTGTTGAATATATCACTGTCATATAAAAATATGTAGTTTTAGTAATGAATATACTTTCATATTTTTTTATGATAGTGTTACTATCTTCAATAAACCAAGAAAAATTTCATGGGACTCTAAACTGAGACCTGATTACAAAATATTTGAATTCCAGTGCCATCTCTGTCACTAACTTTTTGGGTCAATGCACAAGGCATTTGCTAATGAACTGAATTTTTTTCAGTGCCTGAACTATTTTCTGAGAATAAATTAGTCATTAGAAATTCTAGTTCAAATTTTTCTGTATTTCTTCAACTGACTTTATTTTTCCTGTGATATCAGTGTTTAATCTACCATGTAAGATTAGTTGCTGCTTGCTAGGTTTGTATATTTTCTAAGCAAAATTGTTCTTCTTAGCATTATTCATTTAATTTGAAGGTTCCTAAGCAAAACATTTCAAGGAGGAAAAACATTAAAAAAATTAAATTGTTTTCAGGTTTATGTGTAAGAAATATTAATACTTCTATCTAGAAAAATAGCCAAAGAGTTTGTGGCAAAAAATATTACTCCATTTTTATAAAATCAAAGAGTTCATTTTTTTTTCTCCTAAAGAAACAGTTTGAATACCACCTGACCTCCTTCCCTTCCTGTTACAATGGAGTATGGTCAAAATCAAACCTCCATTAAAAATTCTCTAATATCTTTTTTTGCATTAACATTTCAAAACTCAATTTAAGTATTCACATATCTCATTTTTAATAAACTTAACAAAATTCAGGTAATTTCCTTCAACTTTTTAGATTGAAGGACAGCAGTTGGTACAGATATAAAAAAGATGTACAACCATGAGCAAAGCCCAAAATCAATTATGTATAAGAAATAACTTAACACATGGAAAGAAATTAATCAAAAAGAAGAATTTCTACTTTATGGTTCTCTGGTCTACTACCTGCAGGCAACAAACGCAAATGAAAAAAATCAACATTCTCTTGGCAGATAAGAGAAAAATTAATAAAAATGTTTCTTTCCTACTAGATCCCCTGATGCAACTATTGTTAAAAGTGAGTGACTGCAGGAAGAACTTGCTCTTTTAAAATACTGTTTTTTTTAGACTGCAGAAATAAGGTTTTCTTCTTGCTGTTAAGCTCAATTACATGAGTTTGTGTGGATTTGCACTGTCCAAAGAGCATCCCTTTTCCTTGGCCCTTCTCATTAAATGGCTCTGTAGGATACGCATGAGACAAATGTAATAGGGCCCAGTGAGAAGCATTTTGAGGTATGCCTACAGGGTATTGACGATTCATCAGGAAGCCTGAGTGCGGCAACTGAAAACAGAGAGGAACTCCTGAGAGCCGTAAAATATGCTCCAGATGAAATTAGCAAAATGATAGTAATACTCTAAAGAGAGAAATATTCTACTCTATAATGAGATGGGGAGGGGCAAATTTTGGGGGCTTTTTGCTCTATGGAGTTGAGTTTTTATTTTTTACTTGAAATTGGACAAACAGGCCATACATGTACAGAATATATGAGACTAAAATTTTCCTGTTAGAAGGGCTTTATATTTTGTATTTTATGAATATCATCTAAAATTGACCAAGAAATATGAGGCTAGAATGCAGAGTATTAGGTAACTGGACATCTAATTTAAATATCAGTTCACTGCCTCATTTCCATCATGTATAGAAAATGTAACATAAGCTTAGAATGAAAGTTATATTTTAACTACTTTTACCCGTCAGCTAGAATACAGCATACCTGTTTTGTGTATTACATACCAAATATGAACCAGCATTTGTCTGTACCTGGTTTATATGATCATATTTACTGATCGATCATAAGGTAGAATCACATGACCAATGTGGCTCAGTTATTACATAATAGTTAAAGCATAGGTGGTATTTGCTTAAACTGTCAGATTTGGAGATCCCTGTTGCTTCATATATATATTAGAAGGTTCTACATACCTTCTCATTCCTTTGTCTGAGTAACATTTTGCAAACAAATTTAAAGGAGTGCAAAACTGAAGCTGGCAACTTGGGGATAATATCACCATTTTCATTTTTATCCATTTATGATGATTTTTAAAAAATTTATTCCATTGGTATATATTCTTTGTTCTATTCATGAGTAAAATGATATAAAGTTTGTGATGGAAGTTTTAATATTAATAATACTATGTGATAAAAATTATCTGAAATGGCATAGATTAAGAAGCACTGGAATAAAAAGGTTTGGAAATATTTGTGCGTTTTGGGGGGAAATTCACCTAGCAGAATTTCTGAGCATGCTGTGATGGATTATTGTAATTATTGGGAATGATAATATTTAAATGTGACTTTCTTCCCACCTGTCAGTTGCAATCAAGGCTGCCCAGTATTCTGAAACAGTCCCATTTTGCTAGGTGGCTAGTCTTGTGCAGCCTCTAGAATGCTTAGAATATTAATGCAAGGAGAGGAGGTTGCATGCTCTCTATAGTTCCGTTATGACAAAGTGTTTGTTTTGCTTTAACCAAAAGGCATGCAAAATCTAAGTAAAATAATGTATCATAAATTAATGCCAGTCAAGTGCTTAAGAGAAAGGACACCTTTCTGGGGATATCATATCAAAACCAGATAATTTATTTCTTTCCCCTCTTCATACTTGACCATGTATATTAATTTTCGTAGAATTTAATTTCTTTCTTGGCTGCTTCATTCTGAAGTGCTTTGAATTTATAGGAAAAAAAAGATAATATGGCATTTAGGTCAGGGTAGGTCCTGTTATACTAGACCGTCAAGGCAGGAAATTGAGACAACATAGCTTTAAAGACACATACATTTGATTGAATACTTACTGTGTTGGTCTTTATCAGTTTTTGTATTTTCTCATTGTATTGCTTATTTCAATCCTTTTTCCTCTGAATTCTTATGTATCTTCTATATTTTTCCCTAAAGTTTTCTTTGTCACCTTCTAGCTCTTACTCCAGTGAGTGCCTGTGGGTGGGTGGGTGTCAGGGATTTCTTTAACTGCCCAAATTGCAGCATTGATTTTTTTTTTTTTCATAAATTCATTTATCTTGGGAGGAGGCACTCCCCAGATGGCTTCTTAACCACACAAACCCAATTCTTTACTTTTAGTTCATCCAGCCATCGTGCTACCTTTGTATACAGCGAGGACTACTTAACCTTGAACATCCACGTTCGTCCTTGCCCACTCCAGATCGTTGAAATTACCACCACATGAAAAACGCTGCCACACTTAGGCCCAGCTTTTACAAGACAGCTGTTGGCACTGGAGAAATGAAAGGCTACGCCATATGTTGGACGGCCATCGGTATTGTCGGGGCTTGTGAATCTACACGACCCTTCTGGCTTCTGCCTTTTCTTGAGGGCGAGGGCAGCTCTGGTCAGTTCAGATGGTACCTGAATACCCAGGTGTCTCCCTTTCTGAAGATGGAAGCATTCCATTGCACCCACCAGAATCCCCCAGTAACCTCTATTTTCATCCAGTATAAAATATGAAAGGATGCCTACTCATTCTGAGAATTAACAGTATTATGGACCTGGCATATAGCACTGTTGTATTCTTAGCTTTAGGCTGTACAGCTAATTTTTAGCATTTTTAAATGAGGTAAATATTTATATTTACAAACATTAAGATTATTAATTCTGGTGAGTGTGTTTGAATATCTGTAAATCAGAGGCATTTGAAGTACTGAAATTCAGATTTCCTTACACTTGCCTGCCAAGTGGCCTCAATCAGAAGTAATTTTCTCCATGAGGGCACATGGAACTCAGTCGTGAGCCTTTTCTGAGTAGATATTATTATTTGTGTCAAATTACGTGTGGTGATTTTTCTGAAGTGGACTTCTGTGCCCACTAAGCCATACACAGGAGGTTCCTTCATTCCCTCCTTCATTGGTGCTGTTAATTGTACTTGTGCTCCGAGTGTCTCCTGCCTTTTTAAAATATTAGTTTATGGCTGCAAATTATCTGTGAGGTTTTTCTGTTGAAGAAACATGCAATATAGACAGCAGAGTGAGATCTGATGTTAAACCATAAATACGATGCATTTTATGAGAAACCTTTTTTTCCAGAGCCTGATGTGATAGCATGGCTAAAGGAGCGGTTAGTAATTTCACCTTTTAAAGTTTAGTAAATTCTATAACCCTGACACTTGTTTTGGGAAATATACAAGTTGCCCATTAAATCACTATTATGTGTCTTGTTCTAAATGCCAACATTGAGATCTTGTGTATTTTGAACAAAGAGCTCAAAAGAGTTTTTCACCTTTTATTTTGGTTTTTGTAGTTTGGTTTTGAAAACGAATGCTTCTTTTCAATTACATGGTTAGGGTTGCAGATTGATAGCCAACACATAAAACAAAACAGTCCCTAGAAAACGGAATACCGTAATATCGGTTAAGATTTTTATTATAATTTTTGATAAATAAGCGATTTTGTGGATGTTTCCTTTTAAATTTTCATGAGGTTTTTCATTTAATCTTCAATAAAACTATTACATTCAAATTTGATATCATACTATGAGAGCCAGTTTTTTAAGTCATTGAATATTTTAAATAATTGTTCAATTACATATTATCTTTAATAAAGCCCTTCTAGGAATGATAGCATATATGCTTGGAATTTCCTTATTTAAAAAGAAACCATTTTTATTACTATTGATTTTATTCTTATTATATAAATTCCTTCTCTTTATAATACATAGGCTTTTATAATTGAAGAGCAGCCAGAAATAAAAATAGGAATTTATTAAAATATATGTGAACTATTAAAAATATTTATTTTACAATTAGATATTTTTTGGTAGCAAAGCTCAGTGTATATATTCAAAAAGTATACATTATTGTTATGTTATAACTGATATTAAGGCTGTTACTATACAGATTGGTTTAGTATGGATATAAAGTATGTACATAATTAAATATTAGTAATCAGTTATTTTAGTTTTAGTAAAGTACACAAGATGATCACTCTCATTTTTTCGGTGGGTTGTCTAATATGTTGTAGTATATTTTCTCAGTAATCTGAAAAGAACAAGAGGTTTCTCAGTTTTTAAAGACCAGAACATGAAGCAACTATATGTAGTCATGTCAATATGAATTAGCCATTTCTGAAGATTTTTGTGGTTATGAGCTATCTATATTTTATAGTGTTTATAACTTCTCGAGAATGGCTTGCGTAGTAGTATGGTATGTTATAAAAGGTATTTTTATATCTTGAGTTTTCTATTAAATTTATGGGGTGACATTGGTTGTTAAGATTGTCTAGGTTTCAGATGTACATTTCTCACATCAACTTTTTTGCTTATTAGCTTGTAACCTTATTCTAGTTAACTAACTGCGTGAACTTTCCAGATCTACAAAATAAAAATAGTAATTTCCATAACTACCTCACTGGATTATTTTAAAGATTATGTGGAAGTCTCATATGAAGGACAAGTGAGAACGCTTCACACGTCTTCTTTTGAGCATAATTGTAATAATTAAGTGTTTTGAAAAATAATGGAAAATATTATATTACTCAATAGACTCAGAATTAATAAATAGAATTATCAGGTAAATGTTTAATGATTGTAGCAGTTTACATTGTCACTACTTTATATATTCCTTGCATCTCTTGCTACTTGACATTTGTTTTACAAAGTGAAAGATTATAGCTTAAAACTTGAAATAATGATGAGAAATAAAAATGAACAGGAGATCCATGGCTTGATTGTTGATTGTGATTTGTACAAAAATCCTTTTTAAAATTTTTTAACCCTTCACCTTGAGTATAAGAAAACACATTACCAGAGTATTTGGAATTAGGGCATTCTTTCTTCCTTAACATTTGCTATTTTAAAGAAATAAAGAGTGAATGAATTTTTAAAAGGACAGAGAAACTCCTGGGATGTTTCTTAATTAAATCCATGCAACTCGTTCTCTTTGTGAAAATGTGTCCTATGAATCCAGCCCTTTGGAAAATGGCTTTGGGAAAATGCCGGGTACACCCCTGTGCTGTACGTACCAATTTCTGTTTGCTTACACATATGTAAGACTTGTAATATAGTCACTATTGTAAATTATTTATGACTTGTCCTTTGGTCCTGAAAATTTCCTAGCACATTGCAAAGAAGTAAGAGAAAGACTGCCTAAAGCCTTTTAAGTGGTTAGCCTGTCTGATGAGACTGCTGACATGAGTGACAATTAGTACAAATTACCATAATTGTGTTCTTTGGATAAAATGCCAGAGCGCTTCTTTTGGAGGAACTGCAGGCTTTTGCTTAGTAAAAATGAGTCGGAGACGTCGCTTCTTAGGACAGACAGGAATCACAATCAGCCGTGTCTTACTCCCACAGAGCTCACTTCTGATCCATCCGAACAACTACCACCCTCCCTTTCCTTTCAATAAAATAGGTCTATTAATGTAGTGCACCTCGCTCTTATTCACTCCAAGGAAGTTGTATTTTTATTACTGAAAAAGTATCACATAAATACAAATTACATTTTTCATTAGAAAACTACTTTTCATTTCAGAAAAAAATTCAATTAATTATGAATAGGGTTATGCTTTCATCAGGGAGAGAAATATGTAATTTTTCTCCAAGCCTCAAACACATATAATGAAATCTTTTCTCAGAATCCACTCTTAGGATGGATTTTTTAAAAGTATAGACTCTATTAAAATCTCAGTTCAATTAAAATGCATTCAATTACTCTAAATCTTTATTAAAATCTCAGGTAAAATGGTAAAATGGTGTAAAAGAGACTTGTACTCTTTACCAGGCTGTTAATTCTAACAAATGAACATAGGGTGCACAGTTTTGCTCTTCAGGGGAGAATTAAAGAAAAATAGGCTTCGGTTCTGGAGCTGGGGGTGGGGAAAGGTTGGAGGTGGAGGTTGCCCTCTGGGCAAAAATTTCAGGCACTTCAGAACTTCCACTTCTCATCATGGGTCAGTGTTACTTGTGAATGTGGATGTGGCATCTTAATCATAAAGACTCTATTTAAGGATTTTATTTCACTATCATCTTTGGATATTTTTGGTACAGTGTCCCTGATTCTTTTTCAAGGGCCGCTAGAAGATGCCATTGAAGAGGAAGAAGAAGAGTGCCCGTCAGAGGAGACGGAAATCATCTCAAAGGGGGACTTTCCATTGGAGGAAAGCTTTTCCACAGAATTTGGGCCTGAAAATCTGAGCTGTGAAGAAGTGGAGTACTTTTGTAACAAAGGTAATCATTAATGGTTGGTTGCAATATGTGACTCCATTACTCAAGATGATTTTGTAAAGTTTTAAAAAATGCACTGACAGAGTGAAGCAAAGGTGCTGAAATTGCTCATATGTAATTCAACAGTCTGAAAATACATGCAGAACTTTTTAAACATAACATATTATTTTGAAGGATAAATGAAGTAATTTCACTTTAGTAAGTTCTATTGTATATTTAAATAAATAGTTTCATGTTAATTGGCCAATCGACTATGAACATTTTCATGTTGATTGACCAATTAACAATTTTATCCAAATACCTTTAACGTTTATCAGTTATTCATTTTTTTTCAACAAATATTTATTGAATGGCAGTCATTTGCGAGGTACTGAGTGAGGCGTTGAGAGTCAGCAATAGTGAGTGGGATAGAGCCCTGTATGCTGCAGGTGTTTGACATTGACTTTCAACACTGAGGCTGGTGCTTTTTCTAGATACTGTCAAATAAGAAAATACACACTCTCCATTCCAGAAACTTTTTTGACACATTAACATAAAAACGGAAGAAGAACTCGAGACAGTGTACCTCAGCTTATTTTTAACCTTGACTTGGAAGCAAGGGCCCCCTGCCAGTAACTGTGTACTCACTAGAAATGTGTACGTCTTTGCTTGCTTTCTTCAGAAGTGAGTTTAAGGGTTCTCATGATTCTTGTTTATTTTTTTATTTGACTGTTTTGTCTGTCAAAGTGAGGGGAGTCTTCTCTTGCCTCCTGTACCAACGTACAGTTGCACAAGTGTTTAGATCACTTCCTTATCTTAGACCAGCTGTTTGTGTTGATTTTACCGTGACAGTCTCCCAGAGACCGCCACTAAGAGTGTGTGTCTGTCTCTGTGTGTCTGTGTTCGCACCATTTTTATTCAGACGTGTATTTTTTAGGCAGACTGAGAAATTATGTGCTGTGATTTTTTAAAATGTTTTTGTGTGAATTTGTTGACTAGACTTGATAGTCTGCCATAGCTTCTCCCCCAAAACTGCTAATAATAAATATTTCTCCATAGCCACATATACATTCGATACATATTATTAAATCCCAGTATGACTTGTGTTGCTGGTATTAGAATCAAAAGAAGCCAGCCAGTTTCCATCCCTGTGGTCCGTAGAACCCCATGCCCTAAAACTGTGCAAGTAGAGTCAGGCCCAGTGCCTGGATACACTGAGGTTCAGAAAACCTTTCAAAGAGTTGTCTGTGATCATTCTTCTCAAGCCCTCTATAACCTGGTCCTTGTCTCCACATCAGGGAATTTGGTTGAAAATGAGAATGGGACAGATGTAACAGATCAGACAGAATGGTACAGAAAGAATGGCTTTTCTTTGTAAGTGAACTCAAGTTTCAGGCCAAATAAATATTCTCATTGTTGTTCTGGATGTTATAACCATTTCTTGATGATGTGTAGCCACAGTAATACATATGAGAGCTGGCTGGGGCTGAAGAGTTTTCAGATCTATTTGAAGATATCTCATTTTCCTTCTTTATCAGCAAATATACCCTTCACTGAAATGAAGATTACCTTATGTGGTACAGTTACAATAAAAAAGCCCCCGAATAGTTAGAAGATCCCATTTATTCTTCCTGCTCTTGTCCTTTAAAGAGTTAGTGTATGGATTCAGACATTATTGTCCATTTAATAAATGCAGGGAGGCATTAATGATAGGTATTACTAGGTATGATTTGCCATTTGGAATGATCATTGATTAAGGCCTACGTTTAATGAAAGAATTACAGAATTCCCAGTTTTAGGATAGTAGCTATTGGAAGAAAACATCTATTGGTAGATGTTTACATGATTACATAATTATGGTCTCCAGACAGCAACCTCTCCATCTATGCTAAAGAGAGTTCTAACTCATGAAAAATAATGACAGGCATTTAGAAACTAAGAGAAATAAATTATAATTATTAAGAATATTGTTTAATGGTATTGCTTTTAATTATTTGAGGAACTATTGGAAATTTGAAAAATACATCAAATAGTATCTAAATAATCTTTAATATATCATATAATATATTAAATAATATGTAATTAATACATTCTTATTATAAAATAATTCTCTAATGTTTAGTTTGAAACTAGAATGCGATGATAGATGGGAATAAGAATTCTTATTTCCATATAATATTTTTCAGGATAGCCACTACTATTACTACTGTTTCAAACTTCTGCCACCTTATTTAATAGGAAAATAATTTCGTTATTTTACTCATAGAATAAGACCAGGGAATTCCCACCGATGCCTGTAGGAGCTAGTGCAAAAGAGACAACTCTTTGATATTTATTGCACCCCCTTGAGGTCATACAAGGAACTCCATTCATTTTTCACTTAAGTTGATCAGCCTCAGTAGGAAAATTTTCTCTCTGGAAAATTAGAAATTAATCTTTCTGTAGAAATTCACATATCAGTCTTGGTGGCATGTAATTATGTTTTCTTACCAGTTTCAGGGAAAAGATAGATTAGGCATTAAAAAAGTGTAAAATGTAAATGGTTAATTATGCCATTGTCATGATTACAAAAACAGGTAAGAATAGTTCTTAAGAAAAATATTTTTTCTTTGGATCATTGATGAAACATACCTTTTGCACATATTCTAAATCACTTATGACAACTTAAAACTTGTCAGTATACATAGGAAAATGAATTGGTTTATTTGGAAAGTTTCTTCACCTAAAGATCTAGCCATGACCAAAATTTAGCAATGACATAGTTGCCCAAATAGGCACAAGAGATAACATTTTTGAACTTCCAGTGTTTTTTCTTAATTAAACAAAGGATAATAGTTTAAAAAACTCTTATCACAAAAATGTGGCTAAAATATCTTAAGTTTTCCAAAGCGTTTTGACACATTGTCAAGAAGGATTACTAAGGATGCACATATAGTTACAATATCTTTTTTAAAAAAGATTTTGTTTATTTATTTTTTTTAGACAGAGAGGAAGGGAGAGAGAAAGAGGGAGAGAAACATCAATGTGTGGTTACCTCTCATACACTCCCTACTGGGGACCTGGCCCGCAACCCAGGCATGTGCCGTTTCTGGGAATAGAACCGGCGACCCTCTGGTTCCCAGGCCAGTGCTCAACTGGCAGCTTTTTGGTTCATAGGTTGATGCTCAATCCACTGAGCTACACCAGCAGAGCATAGTTACAATATCTTTATTCATATTTTAGCAACTGTGTTTTATATAAAAGTAGTCATATGCTATTGTGATTTATAATTTTATTTATTTATTTATTTATTTTTTACTTTTTAAAAAAGATTTTATTTTATTTTTAGAGAGGGGAAGGGAGGGAGAAAGAGAGAGAGAGAAACATCAATGTGTTGTTACCTTTCATGTACTCCCCACTACCGGGGACCTGGCCAGCCACCCAGGCATGTGCCCAGACTGGGAATCAAACTGGCGACCCTTTGATTCACAGGCCAGCACTCAATCCACTGAGCCACACCAGCCAGGGCTATGACATCCTGTTTTTTAAAAAAGAAAATAAACTCTACTCTTTGTTGAAACATAGTTTATTATAGGTTAAAGTTCTTCCTTTTTAATTGCACTTCTACCTTATACAGGATGTATTCGGTATTTAGAATGATTACTTATTATTGGAGTATTTTCCTCAGTTCTATGTGGATATTATCTTTTTTTATTATTGTAAAAGGGAAGGCTTTTTGACAAGCCTCAAATAATTTATTAATGTTAATAAGATTTCTAGTCATCATAAAAATTTGGCTAAATGTGATCACATCACTCTCACAAGGTAATATTCCACCATAATGTCAAAAAGTGTTGGTAGGAATTTTCTGTTAGCTGTAAATGTGTAGAGTTCTTAATCATATAAATCTAAAGCATAAATATTCACAATTAAATTTGGAAAAGATCATCTTTAATAAACCTTTGTTATAATCACAGGCCTGAAATTTGAGCCTGACAATTCATTGGAATTTCCAATGTCACTTTTTACCTTGTGTCAGTTGCATAGTTTATGTTTCTAGTGTTCATCTTTCAAATGAACTACGTTTATTTAAAAAACACTGTTCAGTGTTGCTTTGATACCCTTAGATTTTAAGAATTTTAGCAAAACATAAAGTATTACTTTTTAATTTGTGTCACCCTCTTCTGTTCAGTGAGTTTAGATTGTTTGGCGTCTTGCCTTACAGTATCTCTGAGAGGAAGGAAACAAGCAAGAATTATTTCCTTGAATTTACAGATGACGAAGACATCAGGCTGGGTCCATAAGTGCTACACGTTTCCTGTGGTGCTGGATTATTTGCTTCAGTGATTTTTTTCTTCCTTTCTTCTCGTTTATATAGTAAACATAGAAGTACATCCATGCACGTTTAGAACTAAGCAAACTAATACAAACGGAAGCACAGGTAGTCTGCAAAACAACCTGGGGAGCTTTTGGTTTGGTCACTGCTGGCAGGTGGGAACTGTTTTATTTATTGTCAATTCTTGGATTAATTCAGCGATAAGAAGCTTCATAGTGGGGTTGACATGGAACAGTTCTAAAACTGGCCTACTATTATTAATTGTTTGGAGGAGAGTTTCCTCATAAAAATATTCAAGTTCGTTAATCACTAAAGTGGATAAGCGTATCTTGGGACACAGTCCAGGAGAATGTCATGGGATGTATGAACAGGAAGAGAAGTGTCAGGTCAATATCACCGTTGGCTAGTAAGAAGAAAGAAACACGAAAGAAGCTGCATGCCAGCGAGCTCTGAATCATCAATAGTGATTATCTAAAAAAGCTATCAAGGGTCTTTACAAAGTGTTCTCTGATGACATATTTAACAAAGGCTGAAAGGGAAAATGATGCCATCAATGTCGATTTTGGAAGAAAAACAAACCTTATTTCTAGTCCTAGTATCTAGGTATGGAGGGTAATGAGAGAATTCATTGGATATAGCACTTTACTTAGAAAGAGAAACTAATGCAGGGTGGGGCAAAAGTAGGTTTACCATTGTTCATGTGGGAAATAATACCGTAATAAATAAATAATAATGCAAGAATAAACTCTGGGTTTTGTGTACTCATGACTGTAAAGCTACTCCTGCCCTACCCCGTGCTGGAGTCCCTCAATCTGGAAAGATTAGGCTTGAACGAAGAGAGAGCAATGGAAATCTGTAAAATAAGGGAACAGGGTGTAACAATGGGTTCCTCTCACGACATTCAAAAAGTTTTGATATAGGTAGTATGCAGAAAGTAAAGGTAATGTTTCTCTTTTAAATAAGCTTTAAAATAGAAAAATGCAAGGTATATTAAAGAAAATAGAATACAACCTGATTTACTTAGGCTTGGATTTAGCCGTATCCCCAGAAGTAATGAATACCAAACCCAAAGCAAACATAAATGGATATTTAATTGGGTTGGCAGAAACTCCCAGTTCTGTCCAATAGATCAACTTCGGTACAGCTCAACCACATATTAAGCACCCGCTGTGTGCCAGACTCCCTTCTCAGTGCTGGAGATACAGCAGTAGACCAAAGTCAATCCCACTTTCAGGAGGAGAGTGGGACGATAAATCAAACGACATTGTGCGATATGATGGGTGATGTTGACCACTACGAAGAAAAACAAAACACAGTCAGCGTGATTGAGTGATACTGTGTATATGTGTGTATATGAATAGTGATGGGGAAGGTGAAGTCTGAGCAGAGACATGGGAAAAGGGGTGAGCTTCCTGTACTGAGTCAAGTTGGCTGTGCCTCTGAGGCTAGTGTTGCAGGGAGCCAGAAGAGGACAGCAGAGAGCTGGGGAGTAGGAGAGGTGTCGTCACACCTGTGGAATTCCTTGCTCTTCAAATCTGTTGGAGCCCCGCCACTTTGGAAGATTTGCGAGAGCCACAGACGAGACCGGGGCATAACTGAGACAAGAAGCATGGTCATGACATTATGTGGAAGCAGCTAGAGAAGAAAGGGCTGAAGAAAGTTAAAAAAAAATAGCCTCATAAACATAGACAACAATATGGTGATTACCAGAGGGAAAGGGGGGTGGAGGAGGTAGAAGAGGGTAATGGGGGATAAGTGGTGATAGAAGGAGACTTGACTTGGGGCGGTGAACACACAATACAGTATACAGATGATGTGTTATAGAATTGTACACCTGAAACCTATACTATTTTGTTAACCAATGCCAGCCCAATAAATTCAATAAAACTTTTTTTAAAGGTAGAAAATGGAAGCCAGCAAACTGTGGAAGCTGTCAGGCAATATAGATAACCCCAATCAGAATCATCCTGGTAGCCAAGAGCTTGATGAGACTCCATCTGTAGCTCATTAATGTGGTTTCCAGAAGAGCAGTTTGGGGTGTTTCAGAAGGGTGTGAGTCACTTTGCTCTCTTCCGCAGTACCGGCGTTGGGGGTGTGTTTTCTGTATCTTTTCACATCCTCATGTTGGAAAGATAAAGAGTAGGAGGCATGAGGATCAGAATCATTTTCTTTATTGCGCTGAACTATTTCTACCAATAGGCTGCCAGAGATATCGAAATGTCCCGTTCCCCCGCCCCTTCCTTTCTTTCTGTGAATTCTGTAGCTGTGTTTAACAATTAAGAAATAACTGAGGAAAAGTCATTTCTTGTTAGAGTATTAACAAACCCAAATCTAGATTACTAGCATGTAAAACAACAAAAATATTATGTAGATCCTTCATACCGTTCCTTTTTTCTTAAACTACAACCGTTGAAGAAGAAGGAAAACGTACTGTCATAGAGATTTGGTTGTGGGAGTGGTAAAAGCCTGTTTTTCATTTGACCCAGTGTCATACATTCATGCTACTTTATTCCCTATCTTCTAATTTTCATTTTATTATTTTTTTAGTTCAGAAGGCCTGTTTGCCTATATTACATAAACCCCGTTCAGTCAATATGGTTTCTTTCCTCCTCTTTTTTGCTTTTAATGACATGTTTCCGTCTCCTCTGACACTTGAGCAACTGGAATCCGAATCTGCAAAACGCGGCTCCACCATAATCACTTTGAGTTCTGTAAGGAGGGAGATGTTACAGGCAACTTTGCCTTTTTTTTTCTTAAAGGGATTAAGAAGCTGAGCTTTTAAAATTCTTGCATATAACATTGACATTTCCAGAGTGTGTTTGGACCAGGGAGTTCAAAGAGAAGGAATAAAAAAGAAAAGCCAATATGACTTTGTTTTTTACCTTGCTGGAGGAGCTGTTTGTGCAAATCGCCTATAAGCTTATTGACCTGAATCTTTGACTCCTTGTTTTCTCTGGATTTGGCTGGAGTGGAGACACTGATGGAGCCCTGATAGAGCTGATTGAACAGCCCCCAGCTTTGCTTGGCACGAACCTCCCTTCCCTTCTCCGCCACCTCCCCCTCCCTCCACATGACATTATTGTTCCTTGGCAAACCCTCTGTTCTCCTGGATTCAGTACTTCTTTAAAAAAAAAAAAATTAAATTTTTCTTACATAAGTCATCCAACAATGCAAAATGAAAAGTAATTCATTTTTGAAAATAGAAATAAAGACTATAAGTGTCTTATATTTTTATCTCATGAGGTTAAAAAGAAAGAAAACCTTGTAACATTGTAGTTTCATTCTTTTATGGCCACCTTAAAATCCTTAAAACGCAGTTTTTCTTTGGAATCAGATTGATTTTTTCTTAAACTACAACTGTTGGGAAAATGAGGGGGCATTTGAAAGCTAATTATTCTCAGAAAGGAGCTAGAATTTTGTTTTGATGGAACCAGAAGGCGTATAAATTTTGTCCATGACTTTGTACACATAAAGGCCAGTTCCAGCTTGGTCTGTGTACTTCATCTCTGATCCCAGATATATTATCGGAACAATTTCAACAAAATCAAAATGATTGATACTATGCTGTGTTGAAATGACTCACGATGATATAATTTTTACAAATCATGTATGATAATTACACCACTTCCTTGCATTTGATCAAGTAAATTCATTTTTTTTCTGTGAGCTGACCATCAGTAGATCTCCACTGGGCGATCAGCCAGACATTTCTTGAAACATATTAAAACTTTATAAAATATATAATCATATAGTTCTTTTGTAATTTGAAATGAAACAATTCCACACTGGAATAAAGTTTGTTTTATCCTGCTTCTATCAGACATATAAGACGTTGAGAGATATTAACCCAAGTTTTCATTACATCCTTATTTTATATCATCTTCATCATTGTTAATAATAAAAATTGCAAGTTAATATAAAACCATTTTTACTGTTTTAAAAATTGTCCTCCTGCTCTTATGTTTAAGGATTTTGCAAGCGTAAGAACATTTTTTTTGACTAGTAAAATTTAGTATAGGTTTGTTGTTTTCCCTACAATATTGAAAATCACAAGAAAAGTAAAAAATTATTTAATCTCCTGTTCTGTATACAAATCTAAGCACCTGTATATTAGGAGACATGACATTTGCATGACTGATGGACTTTTTTGCTTTCATCTAGATACTACGTTAGTTAATCATCTATTTTAACCGATCACTGTAAAGGAGAACTATTTATTTGTAAGCCATTTTATTGCTATGTTGTTTTGTCAGTGATGTTTCAGATTGAATGAAGAAAGTAGTTTTGATCAAGTTGTAATGATACAAATAGTGATTTTTAAAAAAATATTGTTATTTCAGTTTTATTTACTGAAATTAAATATATATCTATAAATCATGCAGATCTATATTAATATCTGCCAATCATTTTTATCTACTAACTCTTACAGTTTTATATAAAAGAAAATGAGAAGTATGAATAGCTTAGGGAAACCTGGAAAACTAATTTATTTTAATCATATAGAATTAATTTAGTTAACAACCCTGAATTTGACTGTTGATCACATTATAATCTGAGATAAAATGTTATCATTTTAGAGAAACAGGCCTCTCAGAGTTTGCCCTCTCCTCTACTTTTTATCCTTAAACATCATCAACGATTTAAAAAATTTGTTCTGCACTAGAATTTTTTTAGTTTTAAACGAAATAAGATTTTCAAAGCTCTTAATCTCCTCATATAAAATTCATATTTTCTTGTTAGTATGTAAAAATTTTCACCATGTTTGATTATCATTCCAGAAGCAACAGGCAGTGTTAAAGAACTTTGCCCCTCTATTACCTGATGGGATAATCTTTATCTCTGGTAGGCCTAGAATGTATAAAAGGAAATGTGGAAATCTGTGGTATGATGAATTTAATTATAGTAATATAGCTAGTCACTTCTTTGTTGTTCTTGAAAGGTCAGGTAAAAATAACTGAATGTGTGATACCACTAAACTAAATACTGATAACAAATGCAGATCGTTGTTTCAGCTTCTTTTTTGTAATTCAGTGAGATTCCAGAGATTGACATTGAAACTACGCACCAATAGTAATAATTATAATAATGGTAATAACAACTTTCATTTGCTGATGGCTCCTGAAAGTCAGACGTCCTGCTGCACAAGTACGTCTCTAATCAACTTACTGCCCTGCAGGGTGGGTGTTATTTTCCCCTGTGACTTCCAGAGGTTCAGGAACTTGGCCAAAGTCACCAAACTACTGAGGGTTAATATGGAATTAAAACTTAGATTATTGTACTCATAAAAATAGAGAACTAATTCCATGTCCTCGTGCCCATCATTGTATCATCCTTGTAGCAGGAGACGAATATATCCACGGAAACCTGGACATGGGAAGTATAAAACTTGCTTTTCAAGGTATTTTTTAACCTGACATTCTCTAATTAAACATGTATTGAACATGATGTGTCAGTCAAGAATAAGGGCATTTATAAAAACAAGAATTAAGAAAAAGCTAAAGTAAGTGAATTAGGGGTGTGCTTAAGATATTTCTATCATTTTGGAAATTCTTTAAAGACTCTCTGTCAGCATCAACCAGCTTGCAGTATGGAGAACTGGCATTTTGGTAGAATGAGAAGGCTATATTGCAAGCTCTTGAGATTCATTATACTAATGGATGACTGTGTTGCCCTGGTTCGGTGGCATGAATAAGCCGCAATTCCTTACTACTTGCTTCCTGTGATGTTGTTTTCAGGTAATTTAGAAGAGTGGGGACAAGCCACAATGTGTGTGGATTTGGGCAGAAGCTAGTATTCAATGCAAAAATGTTTACATATCCATCAAAACTCTTTGGATAGGAATTTCAGCCCTGCAGAAATGTTTGCTACGTGAACTCTTTAAAACAACTTGACCTTAACACAAAATAAGGCCAAATAAAAAGTGGAGAAAGGAAGGAAGGAAGAGGGGAATAGGGCATTGTTTGCAGGGAAAAGCTCTGGGCACTGTGAAAACTTTTCATTTTTCTGAAGGAAATGCAGTACCACAGATGGTAAGAGTGGACGTGAGATAAACATAGGAACTGGAAAAGTAAGCAACACATTCTAACAGGTTCTGTATCAAAGATCTGGAGAAGCAGAAAGATTAGACAAGAAACTGTTCTGAAACTTGACAGTGGTCGCATATAACAGAGATGGAAAGTGGAATTGCACAGACAGTAGACTGTGATTATATTTTTCTGACAGTGAAAAAGGAAGGGCTCTTTAAGGGTTATTTTTAGAGATAGAGATTTATCAGGTTGGAAATCTACAGTACAGATGTATAAACACTTTGCTCTTCCACCTATTTAACAATGGGATTTGATGTAATTTCTGTTTTTCCCATAGAATTAGCACAAGACACTGTATTTGGGGTCTCAGATAATTGTTTTTTTCAATGCAAATTATGGTCCAGGCTAGTTAACCCATACTGAAAACCTGTGTTGTTTATTTCCGGTTGGATAACAGTAGCATAGATGTGGGTGAGTGCCTATACATGTACGTACAAAGGCAAAAAGGGGAATAAATAAAGAATGTTCTCATTTCTTAAAGATACAGCCATCTAGGAAGTAAAGGAAAATACGTGCACAAGTGAAACAAGAAAATATGTGCGAGGAATGGAGAAAATGCTGATTTGGAGCTGATTAAGATAGCGGGGTTTCATTCTCAAGCCTCCTTCTAGTGATGTGCATTGTTCTGTTATGGAAGCTGTTCACCCCCATGTGTCTGCCTCATTGAACCCGTGTGTCCTGTGCTCCTGTCCCATCCTAGTGGCCGACTACTAGAGGGAAGACCAAAACACACCAGCTCATAACAAGAAACAAGTCTACAGACATATAGAGTGATACTGGGAAAAGATGGACAGGGGAAAAACATAGTTTATAGCCTAAGGGAAGCCCAGTTTAAAAAAGAATGTTTTCTCTACAAACCTGGCAGCTGTGTTGGGGAGCTTTTAAGGTGACTCTAAAAAGGTCAGATCACTAATAAAAGGAAGGAATTTTTAAAATTTAGGTAAAATGAACATCTTATTCTCCCGCTTAACATTACCAAATAAATATTAGATCTACTCACTCACCTTTTTTAGTTTATTTAATGATTATTTAATTAGATAATCTTATGTCGAACTAAGACTACAGTGTAGTGCAGTGTAGTTCTAAAACTCCTCACTTGTGAAGACTCCTTCCAAAACCCCGTGCCTAATTTTTGTGATTATACCTTTGTATTCTGTTGAGGAGTGCCTCCCAAATTGTATAAGCTTCAGGCCCCATAGAACCTGAATCGGTCCCTATTATTACCTTCAGTAAAAAGGGGTAACCTCATAGGAGACAGCAATGAACAAGAATGCTAATGTGGGCCTCAAGTTTCTAGTTTTTGGAAAACCTTGAATAAGCGTTCTAAAATGTCTCAGTATTTATAGTAGGTATTTTAATGTCAAATCCATTATCGCTGTAGGATAAGTTGCCCTGAGCCTAAAGAGACCGCAGATACTCCTGAAAGTACTGTGTTAAATATTAAAACAGAGGGGAGAAAAAATTCTCCCACATTCCTGAAAATCTAGACGATGCTGTGGATACTCGCTGTTTTTCTTGTGTAATCATCGGCAACCAAGGAAGGACCTCTTTCTGGCCCTGAGGGAGAAGGGGCTATGGGAAGACCCTGGGGTAAAGAGCCTGAATGGGTCTTGTGTAAATACGTACATACGTGGTTGGAATATCCCTGATAGTGGAAGCTAGTTATGGGTCTGAGTTGGGACAAGGCTGACATGACCTAGAATACTTTTCTCCCCCCACGAATTTGAAAACTTCTTTAGTATTAGGTTCAGCTACAAGAATCAGATCCTGGAGCTTCCACAGACTTTCCCACTTACACCCCATTGTACAGAACACAGTCTTAAGTAGTGGTCCAGCACCTCACTGAAAGGGAGGCTGGGAAATATGGTCATTTTTAGCAGGTGGCCACATGCCAATGCTAAATTTTGTTACTATGGAGAGTTTTCTGCTTATGCAAAGAGCATAGTTTTTATCTTTACTTGATTATCGGGATGATTAGTAACTCAAAACCATGTGGTAGTCAGTGTATTCCACATGCATGTTTTATCCAATCAAGTATATATTGAACAACTATTGGGTTGGCCAAAAAGTCTGTTTAGGTTTTTCCATAAAATAAAAGACACATTTTTCATTTTCACCAATAACTTTATTGATTTGGATATTTTGAGTATGTTGGCTATCTCCTGCATGGTATAACGTTTATTGTTCTCAATTAATGTCTCTACTTGGTTGCTATCAACTTCAACTGGTCTACTGGACCATGGAGCATCATCCAGTGAGAAATCTCCAGCATGAAACTTTGCAAACCACTTTTGACATGTTGGATCAGTCACAGCACCTTCTCCATACAGTGTGTAAATCTTTTGTATGTGTATGTGTGTGTGTGTTTCAGTGGCATTTTACCTTTCTTGAAATAATAAAGCATAATGTACCAAAAATTTTGCTTATTTTCTTCCATATCCATTATTAAAATGGCTTCACAAAAATTCACCAATTTTGATGTTTTTTTAAATGCACGCCAATGTGACAGCTGTCACAATACAATCTAATGAAATTGTTTCGAATGAAGTTAAAAATAAGTAAATGCTACTAGAACCATCTTACAGAAAAAAACTGAACGAACTTTTTGGCCAACCCAGTACTACATCAGACATTGTGAGACATGCTGTGCATACCGTGTGGGTAAATACAAGGAAGGCTTTGGCTATCCTGGAATTTAAATTATAATGGGGAGTCAGACATTAATAAAATCACACTAGTGGTAGAGTGTGGTTTGACCTAGCGAGGATGTTCCGAGAAAGTGTCCTTAAGAATGGCATGCAGTGCTGAAGAGGCATTCACTGCGCACAAAGAAGTAATAGTGCCTCAGGTAGAGGGAGCGGCATGAGGTTGGCAGGAGCCTGGCAGGAGTCTACAAAGAGAGAATGGGCACAGTAGCGTGAGCTGACCCAGGAAAGACAGGGATGGGCCAGAGAGATCAGGAAGGACAATGAGCGGAGTGTAGGGTGAAGGACAGGAAGTAATGAGAGGAAGCAGAAGAGAGGAAGATAAATATCTTGAAACCTCAAGCGTTAAATGCAAATTTGAGCTTCCCCTAAGGCAGAGTAGAAAGAGAAAATGGAAGCCTAAGATATAATTTCAATGGTCAAACGGTAGGAAAAAACAGTCTATCAGGTGAAATAAAGGTAGCCGCCTATTTGTGAGCTGCGAGAGCCATTCGTTATTAGGGTGTTTGAACTAGTGTTGGATAAAGGGCGGTCAGACCTGGGCTGAAGTCTTTGTCAGTTGCTGCCCCAGGACAGGCAGGCATTCCCCATTGTCCACAGGATTTGGGATGTATGGCTTGGACAAAGTCTATTTATAATAAGTAGATTATGTTGTATTAATGGAACTCTATGCTAAAGAGTGATTGCTTAGGAATCATATTCTTAAGTGAATTATGAGAGAAGAATAGAGTCTCTGGAATGAATCATTTTGTCCAAAAGGAAAGACTAACAATAAAATTATGTGGAGAAGAATGTTCAAATAAACCTCAAACTGGTTTGATCTTTCTGTTTCGCTTAGGTTGGCTTGTCGGGGAGACAATTTCAGAGATCGTGAGATTTGGCCTTACTTTTTCTTGTTGATGATGATGATAAAGACTTCCTAAAATGAGTGCTGGGTTTGTTGTTATATGACTAAGACCAGCAAATTAAAGAGAGAGGGATTTCTTGATGGCAGAACAGACCTGTGAATAGGTAAATTATGGCTCCCGATTTGCAGACTGCCAGATATCGTTTGTCTTTTCCTTAGAACAAGAAGTGCCTTCATTGTGTAGAATCCTCCAAATGGAATAAAGTAGATCAGTGTTTTTATGTTTGGGGGCTTTTTTTTTCTTTTTTTGTGTGTGTATATTTTACTGATTATGCTATTACAGTTTTCTCATTTTTTTCACCCCTTTATCCCCTCCACCCTGCACCCCATCCCATCATCCCCATGTCAACATTTTCCTGCCACTACTTTCCCCAACCACTGTCAATCCTTCCCTCATTTGGCTTTGTCAATGGGTCCTTTATGCATATTCCTTGGTTTTGTTCTTTTTTTAAATTTGAAGTGGGGGAGCAGCGGAAGAGAAAATAAAAAAAATTATTTAAATGTAAACTTTCAAATACATATTGTAGAAACATCTTTAAAGTAGGATGTCTTTCTTCCAATACTTTCTTATACATTTGACTTTTTCAAGTACTCATTGAGAGAAACAATGAGGAATAAAATTCTTGGACTGATATACTGCTAAGAATTTGCCTTATTTTAACTCAGTGGAAATTTCCCTTATGCTCCAAATCTTCAGTGAACTTGAAGATCGAGAAAAACCCTTTTCACGTGAAGGATGATTTTGACATCAAGAATAAGTGCTTAGTACTGCAGAAAAAATTCTTCTGAAATTATTAATGTTTTTAATGTGACTTTTATGTGCTGTAGTGACCTTAAATATTAGTATTATCAATTTTTTCCTTACAGGCTATAATAAAATGCCACAAATTACAGTAGTCACCCAATTGACTATAGAGATTGAGTTTCTTTTCAAAATAAGACTTATCCCTGGACCACAGTCATCAACTGTTTTCAGATGTTTTCTCATCCAGGTTCTGAAAATGTATAGTGAAAAAAACATGTATATTCTATTTCTTGAATCTGTTTAATTGTTCATAACCTGGGATGTGAGAAGGTTATTATATGTTACAAGGAAGTTGCCTGTGTTTTTAAAATTCATTCTGTGCTGAGTATAGCTATCCAGAACTTGGCAAAATTCTGCCTTTTCTTATACATTTGTAGTAAGTTATCAGGAGGCTTGAGTCAGACGCCATTATAGGGATCCACAGAATAATAATTTTTTTCTTTTTAGTTGAAATGTTTAGATTTCTTTTTAGGTATTTAGCAAAAAATCATTACATGTTTTTATTTTTGTATCTGGAGATACAGCTGTGTCTATAATTTGGCAATGCAGAGTTAATTTAACGTGACACTTTTGTTTGGATAATTGGTAACCAGACAATTGTTTTAGGCCAAACAATATTGTGAGACTGTTAGGCAAAGCAAACAAAACGGAATCTGAAACTTAAATGTCCTCGCCCTTCAATACGAGCTGTAGTTTTCTGTTTTTGACTGTTAAAGCACCTTAACCAAAGCTATCTTGTCTGATGATAAAACCATAAGTGTATGAAGCTCACACATTTTTCATCGCTTTTACGACCTTATCTTTCATGAGCGGCTTCTGTGAAGGTATCCTAACTATAGGAAGCACCTGGAAAACATATGTGATATCTTTTCTCTGATAAGCAGTTGTGAACAAGAAAGTAGATCTGTCACTTCTGAACTGTTCATTGTTAAAAAATACTTTGATGATTTAGCTGATTGCAAAATACATTATAGGGTGACTAACAGCTACAGTAACACTCCTAGTCGAGAAAGTTCAATAGTTATATTGTACAAGAATTTCTATAAGAGGTTACTATTGATAGGAACTACACGGATTAAAAGAGCAGGGTTGAGAAAGGCTGTTTGGTTGCATGACTGCTTTCAAACCATTCCTGCTATTTTGTGCTGAAAGAGAGACTGTCTCAGAAGGCGCCGAATCTTTAATTTCTATGGGAATATCTAACTTGCAGCGAAAAGGTGTTTGTGTTTTTGAAATTATTTTTGTCTGTCAAGTAGAGCCCCTTCTTTTACCACCTTGCCAACAATACCTAATATGGAATTTAAAGATTCTGTTTCATGTGTTTCAAAGACTATATTCTAATGTGCTTCCCCTAGTCATTTGTGCTATGTATTATATTGCTCAATAACACCTTCAATTTCCTTCTATAGGGCTCTCATTGATTCTGAAAACTAGACTAAGAAAAATGGAAGGACCCACAAAGTACGCATGATATCTTTTAAAAGAGCAACAAAAGAGTTTAATCTTGCAATGGAAAACCATTAACTCCATAGCCATAATTTTAGAAATATTATAGATTTTATTACCGCTTGACATTTATTCCATTTCATCTTTTTATGAATTGGTTTCTGGATATATTTAGTGATTATCCCATTAACGGTGTTTGTGCTTTGCTAAAAATACACTGAAATTTCTATTTAAAAGTATGTGAATAAAGAATTCAGCAAGTAAATGAATGGATGTGAAATGCATTCCTAGCTCTCTCTGTAATTCTCCTTCTAACATCCTTTTCTCTCTTCCTTTCCTTTTTTTACCAGCAGAAGTTTCAAAGCAGTATCTTAACAAACTTGTTATTGTTGTGTTGGCTGTCAATTATTCATGCCATTTTTTGTAAGCTACTCCAGAGAGCTCATTTCAAATATATAAAAGTGAGAAATGGACAGAAGTAAAAAGAACAGTGGTTAGTATAGTCATTTCCATTCAAATCAAGCAGAAGCTGGAATTGGGTTAATATCAAAATGATGTTCTGTTTAGAAATTTTCTATGAGCATAAATATATTGATAGGAAAGAAGCAAGTGTCTATTGTGAAGGAAAAATAGTGTTTTTTAAAAGTAATTCAGAGATTTCATATTTGATTAAATTATTTTTATTCATTTCATTTTTCATCAGGAAAGAGATTAAGAATGAATTAGGTAAAAACATTACCGTAAAAATGAGAGCTAGTTTCCTAAGATAAAGTTAGAAGATGAAGGCTGTAAAAGTTGAAAAATATGACATGTTTTAGTTATTAAATAGAAACAGTGTGCTGAAAGCAATTAATTAGTGAATGTAATGCTATTGCAGTAGTTGACGGTAAAAAGAATGAAACCAAAATCTAATTACCTCACTGGTCAGTGAGCAATGGTTATTGATTAAAGGCTCTGTATGTAGTTGATTTTTCTAAATTCCAACTAAATTGTATACCTTAGAAAAAAAATACTTATAAAGATTAATTCCATTGAACATTTCATTTTAATATAAGCACAATGAAGAAACAAGGCATATATACATAAATGTATATGAAAAACAGCTGTCTGATCACATCTTGCTCATTGTTTGACATCCAGTAGACTTTGTAACATCATCAGGGGCTAGAATGGTGGTCTTTCAGGATTCAGACTGACTTAGATTCAATTCTTGGCCCTGCCACTTACTAGCAATGTGCCTGAGCAACTCCTCTTGGTTTGCTCTTCTGATATATAAGGGTACTCGTGCGTGATAGAGTTGTCGAAGTGAGGTCGTAAAGCATTTAGCTAGTGCTGTGTGGTGCTCAAGAACCGGTAGCCATGTTGAGGTCTAATACAGAATCTGAGCTTCATGACGTATCTGCTTTGTTAATCTTTGTGATTTCTGTACTTATCACATAGCAGATATTGAGATGAATATAAATTTAATTCTGACTCATTTTGTTTTCTACACTCTCGTGTATGATTTTTATATGACATTCTTAAGCTATTGGTCATCATTCCCTCTTTTACATTCTTTGTTTAAGAAAACACCATCAAATAACCAAGCAAAAACTTTAAACTATTCTCCTCTCTCAGAATTTATTTTCGTTAAAGTGATATACATTGTACATTGAACCAGTTACATAAATGGTTTAAAAAAATGCAATTTCTTCTGAGCTGCTAATTGCATACGACCATTTTTACAGTGCTTCTTTAATTAAATACTCTGTAGTTTTTTTCCCAGTAGTTCTAATTGTGTGTACTGCATTAGAAAACAAATTAGAGCAAAGCATTCCGTGAATCAGGATTATCAACACTGAGTATTGCTCCAGATGTTGGTTCAAGTCGAAATCTAAGCTCTACAGTTTTGATTTGGCAGTTAAGTGACATTTAATGAAAATAATTTATTATGTGAAATTACTAGTTCAAGCAAACCCTTAATAAACTGAATTATAGTATTTTCATTTTGAGCAATTTACCACATTTCTCTGTGCAGAAAAAGGTCTGCTGAGATTTGTAGCCATTCTATCATTTTCTTTTCCTAGTAATACTGGATAAGCATAATCATGGGTAAATTTGACCTACACTGAGTGAAAGAAAGATCTGGGTTCAGTTAACCATCACATAGTAGCTATATTTCCCTTTTCTCTTTGGCATCTTAACACTTCATCTGGACCCCACTCTTGCATCATTGAAATGTCTTTAGTTTCACCACCTTCAAGCTGCCATTTTTCTTGCACAATAACTTAATTACTATAAGGTTTTCATAAGGGCATCTTTGGGAAAGTACCTCTCATTTTTAATCTGAAAAATGGAGCTACAGGACATTTTACCTGTAGGATTATGTTTCATTGAAGATCATGCCTGCAGACTTCCAGATATTTATTGGTTCCTTCCTCCAGGCAGCTTCTGCTGCACCAAGTCCGGGTTAGCTGTCCTGCTCGCGTGCTCCTGTCATGTCCTGAACTGCTCCCTTGTCATACGAGGCTGCAATATGTTGAGTTGTCTCTGTCTTGTACTGCAGGTTATGTAAGGATCAGTCTCTCTTTTTTTTTTTTTCTTGTACTCTTAGTGCTCAACACAGCGCCTAGGAATAAAAAAATAGCGTTTTAATCAATAAAGAATGGTTTATATCATGTCTGTTCAATAAAGATGAACATTTGCAGGTTCCAATGAAATCTTTCAACTTTTAATTTTTGTCATTGCAATTACTCTGATATATTTTTCCAAATATACTTGTTTTTCACTATATCATTATTTTTCCTCCCAAATATGTAGTTTGCCATATAAAGTATTTCATAGTAGAGTTTACTGTAGTGTCACCAAAATTTTGGGCAAGGGTATCTGACACATGAGCTAGTGTGGTTAAGGAACGAGTAAGGCAAAACTCCAAGGCGAGAGATCTGGCAAGGTGTGTTCATAGAAACTCAATAAATATATGTTGGTTACTGTACTTACGTCACATGGCCATATCAGTCCCCCACTGAAATAACCCTAATGCTTCTCACTGACTTCAATATGAAGGTAGAACTCCAAAATTAATCATAATAGGTTCTCCCTGGTCAATGTCATTTTATGCTTCTGACCTCTGAATTTCTATATCTTAACTGTTCTCATTTGGAATTCTTCATGGACCGCTCTGATTGTTGGGTTTTATAGGTGGTCACCTCTTTTATGCACATTATCTCCTTAACTAGATTATATGGTTTTTAAGAGAAAGTAATTTTTCTTTTTCATATATTTCATTGTATCTTAAAAATATGCTTTATAAATGTTAATGGTTGATTGAATTTTGCATGGAACCACATTTCCAACCATTTAAATCTAATAGTAAAATTCATGAAGATTTACTCATTTGTATGACCATAAAGGTGATACAGTTAATATTTGGATATAAAACTTAACTTTTCCAATGAGACCAGAGACTTTTTTAAATGAGACCAGGGACTAGGAACATAGACAGACACAGTGGCTAGAATATAATAGTGTTACTTTTATTTTTATTGAAGCTAGTTTTCTGGTTAACTTCTGTTTTTGACATCTGATACTGATTTTCCCTTTATAGCAATGATAAAAAGTTCTTGATTTTTAAAATATGTTTATATGTTATAAAAATGAGTCAATTTAAAGAAAATTATATAAATTATTGCAGAAGTCATATTAATATGACATTAATATCATTTGTAGTAATAATGGTTTCCTGAAAATTCTGCATTTTGTAGGTTACTTAGAAAGATTTTAAAAATTCAGTGTATTGTTTGTATAATATAAAGATTTAAAACTATTCAAGATTTGGGCAACTCTGGAAAATAATTACGGAATACTTCAGAGGGCAAGCAATTTAATTTAAAAAATTTAGTATTATTATATACAAGATGTAGTTGTCATGTTTTTAGTATTCATACTTTCTATTTCCGATGTCACATTTTCTTGTTCTGTTTTCAGATATCTATTGTAATTATAAAAAGATTCTATTTGATAGTTTTGCATGCACCCTGTTAAAGTGGATTACTTTCCTTTAAAGCACATACTTTGTTACATTATCACTTAAAATGAAGATACTTATAAACTATATTTTTAATTTTAAGATGTAGTTGCATTGTTAATGTGTTTCTCCTTCATTGCGGTAACTATAATTTGGCTCAAAAAGTCTGTCTTTTTTTCATTAAGTGAATATGAACGTATGGAATTATACAGACTAGGTGCACTCACCCTATGAGACAGCTCTGTAGCTTCTTGTATTGTGAAGACTCAGTCACTGGTTCATCTTATATGCTAATTACTTAATTATGACCTTTTTAGACCCATTTTAAAAATACATGCGACCTAGTTTTAGCAAGCTTAAAGCTGAAGGAAAAGAAAGTCTTCTTCAAAATAACCTATATTCAACCCCAAACATAAATATGTATTTTCCTACGATATTTAATTTTGTCTGTAGCATCTTGCCTCTATAATCATGATAACCCAGAAGTGAGTGAGTTAAGATTTTCTGTATTGAGAGCACTGTAATAATTACATACTGCTTTTGAATTTGTATTCTTATATATAATATTAATGACTAAATTTTAAAAATTATGGAAATGTTCTTAATTGCTTATAGCAGTTAACTTTGTTGATGACTAATGCCGATTTTGTTTATTATAAAGCTATATATAACACATCAAAATGATTAATCATGGACATTTGTCAATATAATAACAGCACATATAACAAATATATAATTAGACATATTCAGCACTTCTCCCCCTCGGTAAGAAATGACATGTCAAATAAGGCTTTACTCAGCCCCCTTTCTCTCTGCGTGTTGATGTTTTCTAGGTGATGACGAAGGAGTCCAGGAGACAGCAGAGTCAGATGGGGACATGCAGCCAGAGAAACCAGGGCAACCTGGAGTTGAGGCGGGTGACTGGGATGGACCAGGTAGGACATAAAATTAAAAATTCAACCATCTGTTGTCACTCTCAGAAATTCACTTCTTTTTCTTAAATTTTAATTAAATTGTAAAACACCACCTCAGCTCTGATTTTTAAAAATTATTTGTGTATATATTGGTTATATACAGGAGGTTAAATAACCATCATTATTTAAAGATTTTATCTTTTTCATAAACTATAAAAACCGAAGTGTTAACCTCAGCTTGCAGTCTTCATTTGGTTTTCTTCCATACTCATGTTAAGAATTAGTCAACTCTACTTGCTTTTTCTTTGAACAGAAATCTTTATGCTACATGCAAGTTGGGCATTTTTTAAACCTTAAAAATAAGTAACAAACAATAATACTCCAGTGAAATATTTTCAGTTTAGTCATATTGTAAGTCATAGATTGACTCTCAGTATGTATTTAGAAGTTTAGAAAATACCAACGGATGCTCCCCTTTTGGCAAGATTTTTACTTTTATGAATGAAAATTAAATTTAATTATAAAGATCCTGAACCTAATCATTTCAAGGAAAAAACAAAAACTGGTCAAAATACTCCAAAACAGCAATAAAATTTTATGTAAATATATATATAGTTCATAAAAACTCTGTGAAAAATACTTTATATTTGGTGCCAAAGTAATTTACAATTGATGGTATATTTACAAATGGAAACCATTATATCATAGAGCTTAAGAATACAAGTGAGTTTTGAAATAGTTTTAGCCATAATTTCCAAAGCAGTAACATTTTTCATTAAGAAAGATCCCTATATTTCAATCACATTTTCACCCTTGCATGACTTCGCAAATTGCTCTCTGCTGTGCATGAAGAAGAGAGGAACTCCAGTGGTAATTTTCTGAAACCAGCAGCTGGAAAATATAATGCAAACAAAAATGAAGATACAATATATCTGATTATTATGATGTCATTTCTAACGTTACTCATGATACACACAAATGTTTGTTTTCTGTATACTATAGCACATTATACAAGATTTTGGATCAAAATGTATTATATTTAAAGTACAATAATAGCACAGTTTAATAGTTTGAAAGAAAATACAGACTTCTGGCATTCTCACCTTATTGCATAATGCTTTTGTCTTCTCAACTTAAGGAAGAATTCCTTTAATTAAAAAAACAACAACAGAAAAAAGTACCGAGGAGCATGATGCTGTCATTCAGGATGAGATTTTTCATTTTTAAGTTAAATTTATTTAATGTAGATGAGTTAATGAAAATTTTCTTTCATTGACATTGGAGAAAATGATATTTTTGTGGCACACGTGAATACATAAAAACTAAAGAAAACTGTGTATCTTTAAGCAGATACATGTATAACAAAAATTTTTTGTATGTACTATAAAATCAATAAAATATTTTTAATGAAAAAAGTTTAATTATTTTTAAACTTTCTGATTAATGAAGCTCATTCATAACAAGAGAATACTGTTGGATATTTATTTTTTAAGGTAGAATATTTACTTATTTCTCTCGATCAGAAGAAAGTATAGGATCATTTTGTAGTTTTGCTATTCCATAAATGGAGATTGCATCAATATTTTTACCCCAATTTTTGTCATTCACAAAACATTATTGGTACTTTCCAACTTCTTTGAGATAAAATGGTCCAGGGTTTAAGTGACCATTTCCAAATATGTTAGAAAATGAACTCTGGATTCTAAGGGTTTATTAGGTTCAGATTCTGGATTTGCCACTCTTTTGCTGGACTACTTTTAGCAATTAGCTTAATCCCTGTACTTATATCCTCATTCGTAGGAAATAATATGATGGGCTTTGTAAAAAGCATGTTATATCAGAATTACATAAAATCCTGATGATCATTATTGTGACCTTAGGATTGTTGAGTCCTGAGGCAGAACCTGTTCAAGTTCTTTCAGCATTTCTTAAAGCTCAGTGGCAGTGTCTGAACAAAGGGTGAACTTCTGTAACACTAAGCATCTAATTTTGAAATTAAACATCTAGTTTGAGATTATTGTTTAAGACATGAGGTCATGATCCAGGTGTGATTTCAAGGTCTCCTTATTTTCAGGCCCTCCCACCCAGTTCTGATAGCCACTCTAAGGACAGTTTTCTCTAAAAATAGAGTAATAGGACAAGGAAATTATCTAAAGAATTTGAGGCATAGAGCTGACATCATTTAAGATAGATCAGGGCTTACCTTATTTTTAAAGAGTTTGATTGAGGACGGCTCCACAACCTTTCTTGATGGCTCAATTCAGTAATGAATCAACTGCTATCTGAAGTGTTCTATTTTTATCAAATGCAAACTCCCCAGTGCAAACTTATTTTTTCTTGTTATTCAGCTAAAAGGTACATTTAGTCATTGCTTGCGTTTTTGTTAACTCCTATTATCAGTTGGAACCTAAACAATTTTTACAAAATCTAGCTTACATTTGAAAATATTCCTATGGTAAAATTCTTTAATGTTTAATTATGTGTGACATTTAAATATTTGTCAAGTTCTTATGAATTTTTCACTATTTGAATGGAGAGCTGGACTCACACTAAGCTAGTAAAGTTCAGGCCAATGTGAAAGTCATTACTTCATTATTTCAATATGTCTGTTTTCAAGTTATAGGTTTTTTCTTGCTCTTAAAACTTTTTTCCTGATGCAACCTTGCTTGGAATCTAATTCATAGGTACTTATTATCCAGTGTTCTTCCTTTTCCTCTGTATTTGCCTATACTTTGCTGAATATCATTTCTGCCTTTGTTAAGTAAGCATCTCTTCTTATCTTTTATTACCCTCATAAGTTTCATGTTTTATCACCCTTGCAGGATTTCAGTTTCCAAATATTCTTATACATTTAATTATTCAATAAATAGTGATTGTGTACTAGTAACTGTGCAAGTTAACAGGGAGAAGTACAAAGGTATAGGATGATACTGTTTGTTTTCTTTTTGATGCCATTTCTTTCCTTTAACCTCTTTTAATTATTCATGTGTTGTTTAGGTCACTGATGTACTAATTAAGCATATCAAGCTAGGAAGTAGAGAATAGCCTAAACTGTAGAAGAAAATGTACAAATTACAGAGTCAGGCAGATCTGTATTTGAGATCACACATTGACACTTGGGTCCTTGGGACTTCAGGCATATTAAACAGCCAGGGCCTCAGTTTCTCTGTCTTTAAAATGGAAAGAATAATAACTACCTCGAAACAATGTTATGAGGATGAAATTTGAAAGGGGTGATAAGATGACATGTAGAAAGCACCTAGCACACAGCTTGGAAGAGCATGGGGTTTGCCAGATGTTAATGGCCTTCCCTTTCGAGGACCTCTGATAACAGTTAGAGTGTTGACCTTATTTTGAAAATAGTGTTTACATCTCCAGTTTTCTCTTTTAAGAAAAATCTTTGGAATCACAATCCCTGGCTGAAGTCTAGAGTGTCGACTTATGTATTTTGATTTAGAAGGAGACTTAGGGGAGAGAATTCAGATAAGTCATTGTAAACTCATTATTTACTTCCACGAAATGAGCACCTTAAAAGTCACATCTTAGATCAGCTCTTCTAAGAATGCTAACTCTCTAGGTTATGTTATTAAAAACAGAGTTACTTTTTTTTTATGCTTGGTAATAGTGAATAATTTGATTTCTCTGGTTTAATATTGAATGAATCTAGGTCTTATCATCAGACTTATAGCAGCGATAATTGAACTTCCCAGGACCTTAATAAAGGAACATATCACAATCCTCAATTTGTGCAAATAAGTACATGTACCCCCAAATAATGTGTATTAGTGCAAACATACACAGATAAAAAAATTTGAGCAACGGGTCATTTAGATTCTTTGATATAAACTTTTCAAGATACACATGTACTTTTATTTAAAAGATTTTATATTTATATATTAATTAGTTGGGGCATTTTAATCAAAGTAAAGTAGAAAGTAAGACGCTGAATTGAGTATTTGGTGAATTAGTAGAATAAAACTATGAATAATTTTATATTGCATATCACAGAATATTACAGCTTGCTTCTAGATCAGCAGTTTTCAACCTTTTTCATCTCATAGCACACATAAACTAATTACTAAAAATATATTATCAAAGTTTTTTTGCCAGTCTGACCAAAAAAAGGGTATAATTTTTATTCATTCACACTAGACAACTGTTGTGTTGGCTGTTGAAATTTTTTTTGTTTGGTGATTTAAGGGAAAAGAGGCCAGTACCCCTGACTAAATAGTTAGGCATTGCATGTTTTAAAAATTCTTGTGACACACCGGTTGAAAATCACTGTTCTACATTGATAAATGGAAATCTGACTTTCCATCAGAGGTAAATTATTTTTGTGAATAAACCAAGTGAAGAAAACCAAATATATTTTTCCCATTGATATTATGGCACTGTTACTTATCAATTGTATAACTTTCTGTTGTTATTTCACCAACACCTCAGTTTCCTTATTTATAAAATGGGACTACTAATAATAAATACCTCATTAATGATATTTTCTATGCAAAGCGTAGCGCTCAAAGCTTTATACATGCTCAATAAATAGCTCTTAATATTACTTTTAGTTTCATTTTGTCAGTTGTGTCTTAGTAACCATTACAATGCCTTACAGATGATAAGCCCTCATTAAACATTTGTACAGTAAGTTAACTTTGCAAGAAATTTTGTTATGTAGAAGTCCCCATAGGATTATATTAACTATGTTCTATTTAGCTAGAGTTAAAACATAATTCAACTCAAGAAATTTTAGTGTAAATACATTTTCCAAGAAACATAGTCTAGCATAAAATCAGATGTGTGTACTTGTTGCGTCTAGAGTAAATACTGGTTCAGTACTCATAAATAAGTCAGTTCCTTCAGTTGCTATTCAACATTATGGATGCATGCAGATGATTGGGGTAGTTCCACTTTGTGCCTTAAATTAAACTGAGAAGATGGGAGTGTTTTGCATAAAGTGGAATGGTAGCTAGAAGAGCCCCGTGAGGTAGAAGCACACAGTAATGATACAGTATTTTTTTTTTTCTCCTTACTAGTTAGTCCAAAGAAGGGCTTGGAGATTACAGTTCTGATTTCGGTTCCTTTTTGATTGGGAAAATGTGGTAGATATAAGATCTGGGAAATGCCATTTGAAGTAAATTAACAGAAACCTATGAAACATAGTTAACCATAGATATAGTCTGACAGTAAGAAGAATATTGTGAGAAGCGGAGGAAATCGTAGAATGACTGTGTATTACTCTGACAGTGAATTGGTATTATCTCTGCTATCAGATAATGCAGTTATCATTAATTTTCACATTTGCATTTCAATCTTTGGAAGGAAATGACTCTTGCCGGATGAAGATAAGAGCTCTGTACCACTATAATGAACCATCATTTTATCCCAATGCTTTGTGTCCATATGAAAATGAGGCAGGGAGGAGAGAGAGAGAGAGGGAAAAGAGGGGAGGGTGTGTGGGGGGGGTCAGAAAAACATTATAACAAAGTGTCAAAAATTGCTACAGACTTTTGAGCTCCTTATGACACAAGAGGGGGTCAAAATAAATCTTCTATAGTGTAGTTAAGTGGATATCGGATTAAAAGATGAAAGCCTTACTCATTGTAGAACAGAATACCTCATAAACAGAGTAAAAAAGTTATCTTTATTTTAGTCTCTTACTCCCGTTTGCATTCTCATAGAATTAGGGCACATATAAACACAACCAAAAAAGAAAAAAGAAAAAAAGAAAAAGGTAGACTGAAAGCAAAGTACTTATTTATGGTTTGGAAAGATGTCCTTGAGTTATAAAGAATTGCAATAAATAAACCAGTTTTTATTATTACTATTTATACTTCTTCATTTGTATAAGAATGGGAACTAAGGATATTTAGATAACTAGTTATAGAATTTGCAAATGCCTAATCAGTGTTCATAAGTTTAATTGAGAAATTCAAGTTAAAAGATAATGATTTGGAGATTAATTTTCTTTGGACCTTACTCGGCAATGATCTTTTTCCTTAAACACCATACTGGAAAATGAATACAATGTCACATTTTGTAAAAATGTCATGATCCCAGAAAAATATATGACAAACTCTTTTTTCTTGTTCTATACTAAGCTCCCATGGCAAAATTCATTAATAAAATGAATACAGTAAAAGCCTCCTTAACTAAACTACAGTTTCCATCCTCTCTCTAAAACATACTAATTGAGGCTGTTACGGGTTGAGTTGCATCCCCACAAAATTCATATGGTGAAGTCCTAACTTTGAGTACCTGAGAATATTATTTGGAAATAGGGTCATTGCAGATGTAATTAGTTAAGACAAGGTCATACTAAAGTAGGGTGGACCCTTAATCCAAAGTGAATGGTGTCTTAAAAGAAGAGAAACTTTGGAGAAAGACAAGCACACAAGGAGAAAACTATGTAAAGATAAAGGCAGGAATTGGGACGATTGGCATTCTACAAGGCAAGAATGCCAGAGATTGCCAGGAAACCACCAGAAGCTAGGTGAGAGGCATAGAACAGATACCCTCTCGCAGCCCTCAGAAGGAAGCAACCCTACTGATAGCTTGATCTTGGACTTGTAGCTTCCAGAATTGTGAGGCGATGCATTTCTGTTATTTAGGTCACCCAGTTTATGGTACTTAGTTATGGCAACCCTAGCAAACTTGATACGGATGCCTGGAGGCAGAAAGAAATCATGGGTCATCACTCGTATGGTTGTAAACTATGCTTCTTACTGTATTTTTTCATTGATTTTAAATACTATCTAAACTATTGGAATATACTTGGAAATAAAAAGATATATTGAAGGTGCCAAACATGTTGAAACCTTTAAGACTGAATAAGGGAAAGTCACTGGAAAATTTTTAGGTGTGGACAAAGCAGCTTTAAAGAATTGGGGGAAAAATCATAAAAATATTAAAGGAAACTACATTTAGATGGTTTGGCAAATGCTTTTACATCCTCGCTCTGCTCTAATGAAACAAACTATAAACTGTAGTTTATGCTCAGGAATAGCACTGATGTAAGTGGAGCACTGACCAGTGGCCCATATGCAAATAAATAGTCTAGGTCCTACATCAACAATTTGATTGTTCAATATGCTTCTGTATATTATAAATTAAGATATAATGCTAATATTGCTATTTAAAAAATAATCCTGTTGCTTGGCTGTTTTGATTAACTACTCATCTTGTTTGTGTCCAATAGTAGAACTTCTGTTCTCTTTCCTACTGAACCATAAGTCAGATTAGAATTCTTCTCAACTGGGCACTCTGGGAAGACACTACCAGCCAGTAGGCAGTTACATATAAGAGACATCTTTACAATCGCTTTTATAACCTCTTTAATTAAAATGAATGCATTAGATCTGGGTGGGGGGTGGTAGAAGGATTATTGGCATTGATTGTTTCTCTTGACTCAGCATTGTACCCTGAAAAGATACCTAAAAATATGATTGACTTTCATATGTAGAAATTTAAAAGAAGGAAAAACTTTAAATTTTGTGATTTTTTAAAATTTTGACTGGTTCAGAAAAAGGACTTGATAAATGGGCTCAGAAGGACAAGACCAACACATAGACATACCTTAGAAGTACTTTAAAGATATGAAAAATAAAAGCAAGTGCTGCATAGAGACACATACCCTTGCTATTAATGGGCCACACATTTGAAACTAGAAGGCTATTATTGATTCGGTACACTGCATTAAAAATTAACTGGTTACTTGGGAAAAACATTTATTTATTCAAGTATCAACTGTATGCAATGTTCTGTGACAGACTCTAGAACGTGAAGCGGTAAAGGAGCCAAAGTAGTTTCTACCTAAGAGAGTTTATACGCCCCAGACAATGTAAACTGTGATAATGGTTTTTTTGAGTGCTTATTGCATATGTGATAGTTTTTCTATAGAAGAAACATATATAATATCATAAAACCATATTTTCAAGGGTGGGGCTAGCATAGTCTTGTGGAAAGAGGTCAGTAATGACTTCTTTGAAGAACAAGCATATTTTATTTGTTTTTATTTTTAAATTTTATATTTTAATATTCAATGTTTCAAACAGACATAAAATAAGAGGGAAGAGGATGGTCAATCTCCATATGCCCATTGCCCAGGTTCAAAAGTTATCAACACTTTGGCAATTGGTTTTATCAGTTTGCTCTTAATTTGGGGGGTGGGGGCAGTATTTTAAAGCAACTTGCTGAAATCATGTTATTTCACTCATAGCTTTGGTGTGTCTTGCTAATAAATAAGAACTTTTTAAAAATTATAATGACAGTAAACACATAAAAGTACTTCTTAATATAGCTAGAATTCAGTTTAACTTCCCTAGTTATCTTTTAAAAAGTGTGTTTATATTTGGTTTGTTGGAATCAGGATTCATACAAGGTTCACATATTGGTCGATAGGATTCTTAAGTCTTCTTGCATCAGTATTAGTCTCTCCCTTCGACCCCTCTCTCCCACTTATTTGTGGAAGAAACCAATTCGTGTATCCAGGAGTATTTTTCCCATTCTGAATTGGGTAGATTACATCCTAATGGTGTGTAACATGCTTCTCTTCCTTGTCCATATTTCTTTAAAATTGGTAGTTAGATCTAGATCTTTGTATAAATTCAGGGTCAATACCATAGACAACAATAGTACATGTGCATTTGTTGAGTACTTCCTGTTGGATCATATTGTAGATACATAGAAGGGATGACCCACTTATACAGTTTCCCATCAACTTTTCACCTACTAATTATTGCCAGGATCCATTATATCACTAGGGCTTACAAAATGGTGATTTTCACATTTTACCACTCCTTTTGTATTAGCTGACATTATTACCTTGTAAGAAATCTTTCCCTCATTCACTATTTAGTTACTCTTAAGTATTGTTCATAAAGGAAAGGGAGGCTATGTGCTTAATTTTTCTCATTATTTACCAATTTTCAGAATAATAAGGGATAAAAAGAGTATTATAACATTGTAAGTGTACTCAGTGCCACTAATTGTAAGCTTTACCGTGGTTAAATGGTAAATTTCTTATCATGTATATGTAATCACAATAAAAATAGACTATATTAAAGAAAGAATCTTTCATACTGTAGAATTTAGGGGTATGTTTCCAAAGAAATTTATATTCTCATACTAAACTATTCTGAACCAACTATCTATTAAGTTTTTAAAAATTATTTTAAAGTTATTTTTTATTTTCTGCCCTTACCATATCTTCTGGTTTTACAAACACATTTTTGTCATTTGTTTTAAATTTTATCATTTCAACTTTTATTTCCCAATAACTGGTTTACCTAATAATTTGTAGGGAGATTTTTGAAGTTTATCATTTTTAATTCAATTGATACCCTAAATTTGATAATAATATATTGTATAATAATTTACTATAAATTTGATATACATTAAAGATATTCTTTCCAGTATCCAAAATGACAGCAGCTAATTTTTTCCTACTTTTATATTCGTTGTTGTTTTAACCTCAGGACTACATTTGGGCCTTGGGGATTATTGTATCTTTGTCTTCATAATAAACTCCTAACCTTGTTTCTGAGATTGTTACTTGGAACTTGTAATGTATTCGCCTATAAATATAATTTAGATATGCTTGCCAAATCTTGTACTTTATCTCTTGTACCTTTGCCGTCCCACATTGAATTGATAAAATTAATTAGTTCAAACATTTATCGAAAACTAACTGTACTAGACTCAGGATAAATCGACAACTTGGATTCAAACTACCTTCAAAAAGCTCATAGCATAAAATCGAAGACAGACAAGTGAAGAGATAGAACACATTGCCGTGGATTTCACTGTGGCAATGTGTGCAGTGTGCAGGGGTAGCAAAGAGTGGGAAAGGTCATCTGCCACGTGGGAGGGGTGGGAGGGAGATGCTGAGGGAGAAGGGAAGGGCCTCTGGTGCCGGTAGTGAGACAAAGTGCTGGTGGCGGTACTTGCAGAATATGGGGCAGGGGGGATAAAGAAAAAGGTCTCGAGAAGGAGAGGCATAACTTCTTGCTAACAGAAATGTTACCACAAGCTGATGAATGGAGGCATGCAAGTCATGGAAGATCATAAAGGAAGCCCAGAGAAGGAGACACCTGTCTCTGCCTTGCGAGGTCAGGTAAGGCCTCTTTCTGAGCATGGAAACGTGTTCTGATGGAAAATAGAAAAGGAGTAAAGACCATTCAGCACTGCAGGTAGAGAGGGCATAATCCACTTGGCGTTAACATAGAGGGTAAATTGTGGTTAGGGATCAGACCGGAACTGGCGTTGGCCCCCTAGGCAATAACCTATTGCAGTAACTAGCTCTGATCAAAACTCAGTAGAGATTTGGGTACAATGAAAGTTGACAGCACCATTAATAACTATTTATATGTTCACTCTGAACACTGTTTGAAAGTGGTGAAGGAAAAAGAGGGTTCCCCCTACCCCATCCAAACCACTAGCACAGGGAAGCTGTCATCTGGGGTGCAGGCAGGACAGCTTGGTTTCAGAGTCTCTGCCCTGAATTTTGGTCACACACATACATTATTCTGAGCAATGTAAGAGCTAGAGTTTTCTTATGGTTATATAAACAAAATGAACCTTTATTTTTAGTCTGCAAGGAAAAATGCTTTGTTCATTGTGACAAAAATATTTTAACTATTTTAAGTCATTAAATTTAATGATTATCATTACATTTAAATCCAATTTGAATAGAATTATGGTGTTTTACAAAGCATTCAGCCATATATAAAGTGCTTTTATTCACATTGATGTGTATTGTAGGAAAATGTTATTTAATTTTAAAGAACTAGATATTTTTGAAAAGTCCAAATTATTCATTCATTAAAAATCATAATTACAGTTGTGTGGCAAAATTAATTTCCTACAAAATAGGTTTTTCTGTCTGGCATATGGAAATGAATTATTTTAAGAACTCAAATAACTTAAGGCTAACATTTCATGCTAATAATTTATGACTAATATATAGCAGAATATTTTAGCACATTTTAAAACTAAAGAAGATGTTAGTTAACTTAGCCTTCTGGATTTAAGTCATTTTTTACTTTTAATAGTAAACATAATAAAATAAAAATATAGTTATCAGATACTTTAATAGAGTAAATAATAAATCAAGTAAAAATGACATATATAACTCTAAAAATACATAAAATATTTCAACCATGGTTTAAAAGTACATGCAATTAATTCTTTTGATTCCCTTTAGGCATTTGATGTTATTAAATTTATATAATTCATGACATTTCATCCATTGGGCTCACTGACATTCTTTTTTTAGGAATCATAAAACATAGAAATGAAAATACTGACAAAGGTAAAATCAGTAAATGAGATGACCTAAAGCCTTTATTTTTCAGAGCATTATTCTCTTAAAATGATCAAAACAAAAACTATTTAGAATTAATGTTGAGGCCCTTAAACTCTGCTCTGGACAAACTTTCCTCTGTGAAGCTCTTAGCTTTCGCATTACCATTTATAGCTCTAAAAACTAATACTTACTGAGGGTTTACTATGTGCCCATCACTATTGTAGGCTTGGGGAAATAAGAGCAAACAAATTCTCATTGGTTTTCCTCCTAATGACTCTAGGAAGACTGTTTCCCTCTTGACCAGGAAGGGAGAGAACATTAGGCAAGGTCATAATGCGAATAACCATGGAATTGGTATTAAGCAGCTCGGGCTCAGAGGTTGTGCCCATTATCACTTCTTTCTCTTTATTTTTCGTACAATGAACCCTTTTTAACTGCGGCACCTGTTATTTGCTAACATATCTTGACATCCCGTCACCTAACTGGGTGTTGTCTTCTTCCTTCCCTAAAATATAAGCAAGAAAAAAACATATGTTTTCTTTTCTTTAAAAGTATTTATTAAACATAATTTATGCTTCAATTAAATTTTTGTAAAATCTAAAGCTTCCCTTTCTCGTGCCCAGCTTTTTGGTTCCTATAATATGTTTAATTCCTTTATATGGTTTCTCCCTGGAAAACACATGTGATAACCATAACGGTTATCATTTATTGAGCATTCTGGCCCTAGTTAAATATAGCTGAAAAGTGGCCCAGCTCAGATTCCCATTAGGGGTGGCAACAGCCCTTTAAAGGACACTTTCTTTTTCCTAGGTACTGCACGAAGGGATGCCATTAGTTACCTCCTTTAATTTTTCACAAACCCAAGAGGCTATGCCGAGTTTATAGGTGAGGATGTTAAGTCTTAGAGTAGTTAGGCAGTTTGCTTAGTCTCACACTGCCAGGAAGTCAAGCTTATAGGGGCAGTAGGGGAGACAATCGACGATGAAAAATGCCTTTGAAGTGTCCTCCTCTGTTTAACAGCTCAGTAAACTTGGACAAATTAATCTTTTTTCCCCCTCGGCTTTCTCATCTGTAAAATGGACATGTTGTATACCTGCTTCATAGGGCTTTGTAAGCATTACGCAAGTGAATTATTGAGAAGGGTGTCTCACCTGACATGCTGCACAAGTGATGTAAGCATGACATCATCATTACCGTCATCATTATTTATAGCCAGAAACTTTTTCTATCTTACATCTTGCCTTCAACCTCGTTTCTTCTTCTCCATTGGATTTCTTTAAGTTTTCAATGGCCAGAGAAATGGTGAGTCAGTTTGTATCTAATTTTTTCAGTAAACTAGGGTCTTTTATAGATTCAACACCCTTGGTTAGAATAAAACTTTCAGCTGAATAGGAAGTGCTAGACTACTTCAGGTTTTTAAAAAAATAATTTTGGCATTTTTTGATTATTCTCAGTCTGTCCCACAAAGGATTTAAGATGGCATAAAAATGAATAATGAAATCATAGAAAAATTATTAAAGAAAATAAAACATGGACAGAAAAGTAACAGAGGCAGAGGTAATATAATTGCAGGGATGTCTAAACCATGGAGTCCAGGACAGTTACTCAAAAAGGGCTCAGAATCCCCACCTGTCCCCTGGACTGTCTTTTCTCTGTACTGCTCTCTGATTTTTGGAGGGCCCAGGGGTTGTTCTGAATTGCTTTCCTATCTGTCTTTCCTTTTCCCCTTTTCTTGGCACTTTCTCCACACACTTCTTCAGACATTCTTACCAACTTTTTCTCATGAGATTTCTATTCTCAGTTATTTTTATATCTTTTAATTTTATGGCCCGTCCAGAATTGCTTAGTTCACTTTCTGAAGGAGAAATAAGGCAAATAAAATAGAAATAGACTCATAGATACAGAGAGCAGACTGACAGCTGTCAGAGGGGAGGTGGTAGGGCATTGAGTGACAAAGGTGAAAGGATTAAGAAAACAAAAAAGTCATAGACAACAGGATGGTGATTATCAGAGGGAAAGTGGGGTAGGGGAGGTAGAAAACGATGAAGAGGGGGATGAATGGTGATGGAGACTTGACTTGAGGTGGCACTAACACAATACAACATACAGGTGACGAGTTATAGAATTGTACACTTGAAACTTATATAATTTTATTAACCAATGTTACCCCAATTAATGCAATTAAAAAAAGAGAAAGTGCAAAATGTTACCAAATCCTTCCTTCTGTGTTTTCAAAAAAAAAAAAGCAACATTGGCTACTTTCTATTGTATATGCTTTTACAAAATTCCTTTAAAAAATCAAATATATGCTTATCATTATTTTAATAAAACTTCGCATGAGTAAATGAATTCCACAAAATTGGAAAAAAAATGAAGTTTGTAGTGAATGGGGGATGATACTGGTATTCAATAGGGAGCCATTAAAAATATACCAACGCCTCAGACGTTTTTTGCAGTTTTCAATTTGTAAGTAAATGAATTCATTAGAGGGTATAAGAGAGAGCGAAATTCATCAGCTGGAATGTTGGAGAATGCAGGCTCCTGAGGAGACCAGCAGAGGAGACAAACTACGCGTCCCCATGCCGATTAGGCCTCAGAAGATGAGGGCGTGAAAGGGATTTAATGGTGGGGTGGATTATAGAAATCCATGTAACAATGTTAAATAATTATAGTTCCAGCCGAGATCAAAGCGGGGCTGATTGAACACCCTCAGGCTGTTAACACGAAGTATCTAGAAGGGGGAAAAAACCCTGCCTTGGAGATTGGTCAACCCGGGCAAGCAGTATATGCGATCTATAGACGTGCCAGCTGTTGCAGGCGCCGATTGTGAAGGAGGAAGGATGCAGGAAGGAACCTGCAAGGGGATTTCTTCCCCTGGAGCTTGATATAAAAAGTGACTTTCAGAGCTGTTTGTAATTTGGTTTCAAATTGCTAAAAAAAAAAAAAAAAAAAAATGTGTATGATTAACTCTTTCTTTTAGAGGATGGAGAAATGACATTTGTCCAATTATATTGCAGATGTCAATGGGAATTTCTGTAATTGATTTATTTACCATTCTTGAGTTTTCCCTTTGAGGAAAATTTTACTTTCACCGTGGATACCATCATGATAGTGACTGTAGGTAAGGTTAACTGAAAAAAAATGTAAAAAACAAATGAACAAAATAAAACTTCTTTGTGGAAGACACATTCACCTGCATGAGGAGCAAAAAATATCTTGACTATTAATGGGAAAAGAAATGATATTACATTTATGCATGTGAATTTGTTTGATTTTTCTAATGACCCCAAGACATTAGGGAATGTAGAATTATAAAACAGTTGAAACTAGTTATAAAGTGAGAGAACCAATTCAGTTAACCCTAATCACAAGGTTTTTGGACAAATTTAATGTATGACTATCTCTACATCTCTCTATCTGTATAGTATATGATAAAGGAAAGAGGGAAGCATAATTTTTACAACTTACAGATGCATCTTTTATTTTTCAAACAATGAAATTGTTTAATATTTTTAAATCACAAAAATGCAAAACCAACAAATATTGAAACTGTATTTATAGAAACCACACTTCTTTGTTTTGTTATCCATTTAATATATATGGTTGACAAATATAGTTGAGCTGCATAACTGACATAAAGAGTGAATTATATAGTTCAAAAGCCAAGTATTTGCAAATACTTTTTTATGACACTGTATATTTTGGCTCAAATTTCACTCAGGAAGGATTAGAACATACTTCCGTAAGGCACATGGCATTTCTAGTACAATGGTAGTTTTAAGATTCAGACTGTTTGGGATTGAGCTAGCCACCTCATTTTAAATTTTGAAAACCTTTATGTTTAGATTGATCTAAATAATAGGTAATAAATACACACATACACACTGCTTAAGAAATTGGTAATGACTTCTTAAGGGCAATTTGTTTTTGGTTATACAAATCTGATTTTTATTAGAATAATTTAATAAATTTTTTTCTAATTCAAGTATATTTACCTAAACATTCTGGTAAGGGTGTTTTAAGAATGAAGACTTTTTACTGTATGTGTCCTACTGTAGAAGATAACTGAGTTTATAGACAATGTCTCATTAAATCTGTGCGATGAATGCTTTAACTTCATGGCTTTTCTTAAGTAGAGGTTTTATGGCATTACATTTAATTTTTAATATTTTAATATGAATGCATTTTCTTTGCCAAACCAATTTCTATTTTTATAGGGGTACAGATGTGTTAGCTACAATACCTTTTCTCATCTGTGGAAAACATTGCTCATATGTAAAGCATTATTTTAAAATCATATTCATGTGGCATTGGTGAAGATGATAAATTATGGAATTAAGCTGTTCAATGAATATATTGAATATACTTAAAAAGGATTAGAACAACAATAAAAATATAAATTAAGACAGTTTCTACAAGCTACCAGCCAATTATTAGTCAATTTTATAGTTTTCCACACATTTTTATGTTTAGAATGTCAGTAATGTTCTAAAGCTGGTCTTGTAAATTTAACAACTGAATAATGTGGTTATTTTATTTACATTTCTTTTCATTGTGCCTTTATATTTACTCGTACACAAAACAATTTTTCTCGTTATTTTCATAGGTTCTTCTACAACGCAGAAGGTTTATAAAACATAGAAGAGGTTCATTAAGTTACCCAAACTGAAATATTTTCACTTTAGGTTGTAACTTTAATTTTTTTGTTGCTGTTTAAAATAATATTATTTACCTCACATAAAATTACATACTTGAGAGTAAATGCCAAATGAAATCATTTTTAAAAGTTGCCTTATTTTCTTCTTTTGAGGAGGTTCTTTGTTCCAAGAATACAAGAGACGCCGTGGCTCTTGGTGAGTCTGGCATCAAACAAAAATTCTGACATTATAGTAAGATGGAAAAAGAAAAACCTAGAATGTTTCTTCATACTAAACTGAGTTCAGATGCTAGCTCCATTAATTATTAGTTATTAGTTGAATGACCCGGGAAATTTTGCTACTAGCTCTGAATTTTAGCTTGCTTGAGAAAATGAGGCCTACGCCATAGACATGCTGTGAGAATTAAACAAGGTCAAGTGAAACATTGTATTTGTTCCCAGTCAGGAGGCAGGTATGGGTAGATGGAGGGCTTACTGAGAGCTGTCCGACACTCTTCCTCATTAAAGCCAGGCGGTGGCAAAACTTGGGTGGAGGATACTGACCTGGAGCCTGACAATTCCTAAGTATATTCCCCATCCTAATACAGATCTTTTTACCAAAATGAAGAATAAGAATCTGACCATGCGTGGTTTTTGCCGTTATTCACATTTCTGAACCTCAGTTCTCTCACTAGCACATGAAGGTACTGATACCTTCTGCTTAACGTGTGTCTTAAATAAAAGGAAGCAAAGTGTGCATGTGCCTGGAATGTAGAAATAGTATATTTCTCAATTATTATTGAGAGTTGTTTTATTATTATTCCCCAAATACTGGTAGGAACTAGCTTTCAAAAATGGTAAGCCGTGTGCTTACTAAACATTTGTTGAATTTCTGTATATAACGGGAGCTCTGCTGAACAGTGAGAATACTGAGATCAACAAAACAGAAGCAGTCGTGGGCCTCATGGAGCCTGCACTGTGCTGTGAACGTGTAAATGCCATCTGATCACAGTTGAATATATCAAAACATTTTTAAAAGTGTTTATTTTAATGGTTATAGAAGTATTATGCCTCCTCTCTAAGGACTGTATAGTTTCATGGATAGAAAAAACAATTTGGCAATCTCCTCAACCTCACTGTTTCAAACTATTTCTTCTACCCTCAATACTGTCTTAAGGGACCATCTCTCATTTCCTCATCAATAGTCTGTCTGCACCATCACTCAGACCCCTTATTTCATTGCTCTTTGTTGGGCCCTCTTTATCACTCCTCACTGATCCATCTAGACCCCCGCTCTACCTTCTTTGTTCAACACACCATTCTTAACGTCTCCAGGTCCAGGCCTCCTAGTTCCACCACTCTGCCGCTGAGCCAGGCACTTTTTTCTCCATTGTCACTTGCTAATCTCATGTTCCCCTCAGGACTCTTGCCATCACTACTAATCATTCACCAGCCATTCACTAGCTTTCCTTCCGGAGTACCTCCATGACTTCTGGCTATTTCATTGTACCTGTGTCCGTCACCCCCTCAACTTCCCCCATTTACAGTCACACTTTATGCTTCTCCATTACCCAGAACTGTTGCCACATACTCAGAAATACCCTTCTCTGTTTGCAACCATCTATGCATTTCCTTGGAGCCCTGCATAGCTCCTGGCTTCATTTCCAGTATTACCCAGTCTCAACTCCATGACCTATAATTTCAACATTGTAGTTGTTTGCACCTTAAATGGCTTGACCTCCTGGAATCTGACTTATCATTGCCTCACTATGAGGGTGGGAGTAGGCAGTCTCTATTCCTGCTACTTATAGCACCAGGGGAAAAATAGTTTACCTGGATTAAATGAGCATTTATTATGTATGAGGCACTGTGCCAGACACTTAATAAGCAACACCTCGCACGATCCTCTCAATATCTAAGGACCCAAGGAAATTATATAACTTTATTGGCGTCATTACAAGTTTAAGTTATTACTGGTTATTGTATTTATTTCCAGATAACCTTGTGTTAAACCTCCACAGCAGTTACCATAAAACTCCTCAATCCTAGGACCATGAATTCTTTCTATTTTTCTCTCAACTACTCTGCTTAATGCAGAAAATTTTTTTTTTTTATGTGAGTGATTCCTTTGTGAAGACCTTTCAAAATTCAAAACTTTTATTTGTCTCATTGGGGGGAAGCCTCCTCAGAGTACATAAATCTAGAAACATTGTAGCTTAGAGGTATTACAACCTTTGATCATGGAGCCATGTCACCAGATATTTTTCCTATTAGCTTTGCCCAGTTATATAATGAGTTTTGCCAACTTCAAGGTGACTCTGCTTTAATGTTGCTTTTAATTTTCTCAGTATGATCTCTAATATTTCAGCGTGCCCACTCTTAATTAATTGCAGCTTGTGATTAAAAGAAAATGACCTCCCTGTTTTGTGAGAATTTCCCATAATGAACTTCTCTTCTTGTTTCACGTCTCCTTTTCCCTTTCTCACCCTTCCCCCACTCTATCAATTCCCTGTTCCTTTTTATCACTAAGTATCCCCTGGTTCTTCTGTCTTCAGTTTCTACCTAGTTTGCCTCTTTTCTACCTGCCCATCACTCCCCATCTCATTCACTCATTCCGTCGTTCCTGCCTGTGTGCAGTCAACAGCTATTTATTGAGCACTCACGTTGTGGTGGGTTCTGAAGACACACAGCCCGACTTCATGTGTTGGCTCAGAGCCTGACCCCCAAGCTCTGAGAACTTGAACAAACTCCTGATTTGTTTCCTGTGCCTCTGTTTCCTCATCTGTAAAACAGGAATAAAAGTATTTGTACCAATAATAAATGAAAATAGCCAGCATTTACTATTAACTTCATTTCGGTAAGATTTCAACTCTTTACCTGTAGTAATTCAGTCTCATAAAACACTGCGATGTAGATACTGTTATTAATCCCATGTTTACCCATGGGATTATATACATATATTTTCATAATTTGTTCAGTGTAGCAAAGCCATCTAGTTCATCTGAGGATTAAACTAGCTCATTTATGTAAAGTGCTTAGCAAAATGCCTGGTACAGAATAAATGCTGAAAACATTTAGATATGATCATTATTATTGTCATTATAAATATCCCCATTTTACTTCGCAGTATTTAGTTAATATTAACTATTGTTATTATAATGATGAGTGAGGCACCATGCTAGGTGCCCTGAATGTAAATGATACGTCAAATGTTAGACTATACGCAAGGAGCTTATAATATATTAAAGGACTTAAAAAGCTTATTTGCTCTTTCTCTTTCGTCTTTTCCATCTTCTTTCCCTCCTGTCCCTCCTCCTCCTCCTGCACATCTCATTGGAAATAGTTCCTGATCAGCCCTTTAACTGTTTTAAATCTATCAGTTTCGTTCTGCTCCTGCTTCCTCACGATGTGTAGGCACGTTCTGTTTGGTTGGCTCCATCTCTGAACATATTTCCATTGGCAAACTATGAATACACTCAATGTCAGCTTCTGGACAGAATTGGGCAAGGCGATGATTTTTCTGTGTGTGGGATGAGCAAAAGTAGGCTTACAGTTGTTCGTATGGTAAAAGACAGGGAGGTTATGACTATTATAAGAGCTATACTAACTCTATGTCACTCACAAGTGTGAACCTACTTTTGCCCACCCCTGTACGTGATTAGTATACATTTAGTGAGTGTTCATCAGGCCTCGGGTTACCAAGATGAGAAAATAATGCTATTTGTCATTTATGTTGTTCATAATCTGGTTGAAAGAGAAGCTAAAATGTTTTCCATTTGGATATATCATGGTTGGCACTATTTCAGGAGTATAATCAAAATCTCAAGGGAACACCAAGAAGTTAATCAGTCTTTTCCAGTCCAAACTGATGGCATCTCTGGGGAGAAACCCTTCGGACATGGAGAGGGGAGCTTCTTCAGTCAATGCACGGTAGAGATAACAGGATGTCAGGTTTGATCATCATCATATAGATTGTGGCTGGCTGGTCAACCATTGATAAGTTTCCCCCGAAGAAGCGGGACAGCAGTGAGAGGTGGGGGTAGGACTGTATGGAATCAGAACCCTTTCCATAGCCCCCAAAATACATGCTTGCTTGTGGAGGGCGTCTGCTTAAGTTCTGCCCTGATGTCAGCCGTTCTTTGTCATTGCTCAGAACTTCAGTCCTGACAGGAGCAGAACCTCTGCTTAATTATAACTCTGTCAGAACTATTACTAGATTCTAATGCACCTGCATAGTCTCTTTTTCATAAAAATAATTTGGGTTTAACTGCCAGGATTTGACCTTTTCACAGAATCATTTGGATTACTTCCCAAGACCCCAATTTTTAGGCCAGTGTTTCACAAAATTTGGTGAGTGGACTACTTGAGCACTGCCCCAGATAAAGCAAATTAGAAAAGCCATAAAATTTTTATGCACAATGATCCTTGCAAATGTGTATAGGCACCTCCAAAATAAGTGGGAGGCCAGTGAGTACTAACGGTCTTGTATTTAATTTGGCAAAATGTGTGAAAGAAAAGTAGATCTTAGTCAGTGCCCTAACATGCCTTCAAAGAATGAGAACAATATTTATTGTATTGTTTTAAACATGAGCAGATTTATGTCCCTCTCATTATCTACTTGGAACTACTGAGTTAAAGCATACGGCTACTAGGGACTCTGAAGTAACCAAGTTGTTAATTTATTGCTTAATCAAGTAAATATCCCTGATAACTTACTTAGTAAATATTTTATTTCAATCAGTGTCACAGAATGCATGTCATTGAATCATTAGTGATTAAAATTAATGCAGCTTAATTCTTATAAATGGACAACGATTTAAATACAATGAAACTGACATCTAACTTCTGAACACTTTTTTTCTCGTACTTTGTTTTTCATATCCTTTTGGTTTCACATTTCACTCACCGGGAGCCTACTCTTCCTCCCCCACCCTAAACTGACTCATCTTGCAAGAGCTTTCACATCCGAAATTGAAGACAGAAGAACCAGGAGATACTTAGTAATAAAAAGGAACAGGGAATTGACAGAGTGGGAGAAGGATGAGAAACGGAAAAGGAGACGTGAAACTCAGGAGTTTCAATGGTCTTTCTCTTTCTTGGGGCTGGGGTTGGGGGACTGTGGCAACAGTAGTTCATACAGTTTATTTAGTAATGAATCAAATACTATTTTGTGATATTTTATCTCTTATTCTTATAAACTGATGTTTACGATCTTGTTTTGAACATTTTATATGTTCATTTTTTGTCTCCCTAACTAGTTGACCACCTCTTTATATCCCCAAGGGAGCCTATCACCGCATCTCAAATACAAGAGGTGCTCAGTACATAATTAGTGATTTGAGATATATTCAATTTTTGTGGGTGAAGGAGGAAAGAAAAAAATCAACTATGTCACAGTTTGCTTTAAGACAGCTAAAGACAAGCTTGAAGTCCACTGAGTTAGGATTGTTATTTTAACAATCTTTTATATCTAGAGGGAAGCCCCTTAGGGTAATGGAATTAAAGAAATGCATTTCTCTCTCCCTTCAAAGCCTTTAGAAAAATTGGCACTCAGACTTAGAAATTGCTTTGTATTAATGCACTTAACTATCTATGTATGCATATGCAAATGCATTTGTGTATATTTGTGTATAGATTCACACATAAATACAAACACATACAGATGTATACACAGGGAGACATAAACACACATGTACCTATCAAAAGTATACATACAATGCACCGGCCTTTAATAGTGGGGAGAGAACCTAATTGACTTCATTCTTTGATTTTGCAGCTTAGGTTGGAAAAGTTCCAGAGCACTTACAGGGCCCTGCTGTCTTAAACAGGCTGCCCTGCCATATGGCAGTTTTACTGTGGTGGTTTAGTTATAATTGATTTATATTAGATTATGATGATATACATGGTAGTCCATTAACAAAGTGACTAAGCTGGGTTCTTGACTACTGGATGTGCTCCAGTATAAAATCTAAGGGGTTTTCTTTCTAGTTTTCAGTTTCAGTTTTTTTCTTTCCTGTCCCTCTTTGGTTCTGTGTTTCTATGTATAAAACTTGTATGCCGGGGGAGAATGTTGTACAGTGGGCATGTATTCTGTGTCGCTTTGCTTTAAGGTTGACAGAAAGCTATTGTGTTGACAGTCATCAATCTTCAGCCCAGCACTTAGCAAAAACTAGTTAGTTCTCAATTACTCATGTTAGCAGTAGTCAGGAAGCTTATAAATCCACTGTGAAGTAACTCAGTGTCCGCTAACAGTTTAAAATGATATTAACATTATTAACACAGATGATAATGAGAAACAAAAGATTTGTGATTTTCCTCCAGCTTTCATTTCTTTCCTTTTTTCTTTCTCTTCGTAATGTCGTTAATAAGTTAAAAAATAAAAGACCAACAAGCCACCATCACAAAGCTTATAAAATCCTTAAATATTAAAAAGTTATTAAGAATTCTGTGGAAAATTTACATAATGTATCCTGTAACCTCACTTTAGTAAATATTAACTATCTATTAGCTAATAAGCAATTATGTATTAATTTGCAAACCAGATAGGTGAATATTTAAAATCAAGGCCATTGAAACAGTCCTATGACCAGGGGAACATAGAAATGATCACGTGGGAGAGAATGGCTTAAGAAACGTCCATCATCTACCTCTTTCCTTGGTTCCTCTAGAACAGCTTTAGCTGCCTCTTCTCCTTTTTTTTTTTTTTTTTGATCACAGTTTCTGAGGCCTGTTGCCCTCAGGGGAAACCCATGTCCTGAGCCTCTCAGAAGTTCCCCATTCTGCGATTCAGTAGCCTGCACTCATTCAGTCAAAATAAAAGAACATCCATATAAGCAAATAAAATGTGGATTTAATGCAGAGTTCCTGATTTATTGAAAAACATTGGCTAAAAGTACTTCATTTCTTTTACTGCTGCAATAAAGTGATTTTACAGTTAGTAACATATAACTTCCAGAGTGACAAATTTGGTACTTAAAAAATATTTAGGTTAAAAAAAACCCCTGTCACTTCTACTAAGTCATTTTTAGAGCGTAATCATTTTAATTCTTCCCTCTCTCTAATTTTATAACCAAGAGACAACCTTTCCAGGGAAATCTCTAACCTCCTGTAAAGAACCTCTCTGCTTCCCATTGTTACGACCCTCAACCAATGTTTAGTGAAGTTATGATGGCCTAGAAATTAGGAAACACTTGGGTGCTTCTTCTTGATGCCCTGTGCACATAATGAATAAGTACCATCAATTTTAAACAGATTGAATGTGCAAGTTTCACATAAAACCTTTGATGGTTCGCAGAGATCAAGTGTTTGAACTGCTTAGTGCTTGTGATTTGCTGAGGAAATATGAAGTGTCTGGCCACAATGCTATAGCCAAAGAAAATTTGCAAGTGCCAAAAGATTAAGGTTGAGGAAGAAACAAGCCTGGATTTAAGATTATTTGGGATACGCATGATTCAAAACTTCAATAGGAATCTGAAAAACATTTTTAACATTGTCTGGTAGTCATTAGTGGATAATTTTTTTGGGTTTTTTTTCACACAAATAGGTGATGAAACAAGATTTTCCAGCCACTGTTAACTTTTAACAGCAGAATTTTTAACAGTTTGCTTATTGATTTAGAGAAATGTCTGTTATCTTGCAAGGCAGCCTTCAATTTACACATTTAATTTTGGAAGTGTCATTTTAAAAAAATCAGGATTTTCCACAACTTAACCATGAAAGAAAAATTAAGAAAGTGGTGCTGAAAATGAGGTATTCATCATAAATGCATATGGGATTTTTAAAAGAAAGGATAGCTAGACCAGTCGAATCAGAATTTCACGGAATAACTTTGGGGATCTTGGTATTTTTAGAAACATGTATACATGATTTTGATGTGCACTTAAGAGTCAGAGCATTTGTCACATATTTATCCTGGATAATGCCATGCACACTATTTTTCAGGGCAACTGTGACTTCTGGTTGCTCTTAAAATGGTTCTTCTCAGAACTGTTTGATTATTCTCTATCATTCTCCCATAATCCCCTAGTGGATGGCCTCACTCATAGCATTTCCTGTCCTTTAAGTCAGTTATTTGGACAATTTTCTCTCATCTGCTAACTGACAGGAAGCTCTGGGAGATGGGAACCATGTCCACCTTGCTCTCCATATTATTACTAGGGATTAACATCGTGTTTGACCCGTAATAGTCACTTGATCAATTTTTATTGAATAATGTAGAATTTAACATTGCTTTTTCGCATTAAAACATGCACCTTTTAAAATTAGCATACTCCAATAGTGGTTTGGATGAAGAATGTGGTGGAATTGGGGGTAGGGAAAGGAGGGGTTGGGGGGATGGGGGGCGGGCATCACAGTGCTACAGCTTTCAAGTGTAAGTTCCCATCCTGGTGCGTGTTCCCTTTGCATTCGGTTTTGAGGTAGTCCACACATCAGCTGAGCAGTGAAGGCTGCAAACATGTGCAAACTCTATCTTTATTTGTTCTCAAGCTATGTGGTTGTACTTTTTACTCTACATGGAAAAGTTAGAAATTTTTATTTGTCATAAAAACATAATTCATTGACTGTGATAAACTTTTTCTTCAGAAGGGCATCTATAGAGTTGGTAGTGGATTTTTGGTACATTTTTCAAGAATGGGTTTACTTGCCTGTCATACTGAACCATAATGAAATAATTTCAATCAGCTGATTTCTTTCTGATGTCCATCAAATGGTCAAGGAATTAAAGGCTGTCCACTATACCATCGCCAAATTAAATTGTATTTTGTGGGTCGGAGAAGTAAAATGCTTTTTCAGAAGAATACCCAGTGATTTTCTAAAACTTTCTTCTATGACTTAGCTATCAGCGATGACCTTGAAATGCATTACATAGCAATGTTTATGGGCCTTCATGTTAGATAATGTCTCCCCCATTCTTCCAGTGTCGAAACTGAGGTTTAAAAATTTTATGTGGATGACTTTCTGAAGGTTATATAGCTACTTAGTGGCACATTTAGGGCAAGAAACTGTCTCTCTCACTTCTTTAAAGTCTTTCCATCCCAGCACTACTCTTAGTTTCTCTATGTCAGGATTCTATTCATCGCTTCTTTCCTTAATGCACAAAGCACTTAACTCAATGATAGGAATTGTTTAATTTTGGCTCCAGAGGAAATGAATTCCTTCAAGAATAAGGACATGAAATTCTGTTCCAAATTTGCAAAGTAACAATGCGTCATTTGACATAACTCGAATACATTGTTTTTCTAATTAGACATCTCCCATTTAAATGCTGTGGAACATGGGAACTGAAGCTAGCCACCTCAGTTCAAGTGCCAGCACTCAGCCCCTCTACTTTTTAGCAGTGTGGTGTTGGATAATTGCTTTAGCTTCTCTAGTGTTATGTTTCCTCATTTATACCATCAAATATTGGTTAAAACTGAATTCAAGATTAAGTGGTAGTGTATGTTAACTGGCTGTGTAAACTGTACTGTAAAAATACTATGCAGAAGTTGTTTTAACCATGTTAAATCTCTACTTATCCAACTTAGTTTGTAAGAATGGAATATGTCAACAGGACTTGCCACCCTCGACTCTTCTCATGACCTGATAACATTCTACCCATATTTATAGATACCAGAACCAGGGAGAGCTAAAACGATACACCTCCTAATAGTCTTGATTCATAATGGGAATTGTTGGGGTGGGTTGGGAGCAGCGTTCTGTCACTCTTGTAGTTTGAGGCTTCTTGATGATGTGGAACTTTATTTTCATAATATCTGAGATAAATGTAAGAGCCTTCAAAATGGAAGGCACCTTAGAGACACTGATGACTAGACACCCAAGCCTCATCCCTGTGAATATTCATTCTGTAGGAGCAGAAAGAAGCCTGGGAACTACACTTATAATAACTGTCTTCTCCCTGTAGGGACTCGAGACACTGCTCGCCACAAGCCTGGGTGTGAGAAGCTCTACCTTAAAAGACATGACCTTCAAATTCCCGATCAGGTTATTCAGTTACCCTTCTCCTCCCTCTGGTTAAGGTTTTCCTGGAACTCAACCAAAGTCTATACTCAGTTTTGCCACCCAAAACATTATACTGAAACGAAGAAGGAACCAAAGATAATGCAAGCACTCTTTTTTCCTTTCTGGTTAATCTTCATAATCCTGTAATATATATTCTAGAAAAACATGGAAATCTGTTGACAGAAAGTGTAATTTTTCATTTTCATCTCAAAGGCCATAAAACCTTAAGTTTTATATCAGGTTCTTAGCTGACACGATAATGATAAAGCTTCTCATTTGCCTTATCTTACTCTGAGGTTAATTTTGTATTGACTCAACTTGAAGTAACTCAAATTGAAGTTAAAATTCGGACAGACATGTGGAAGCTAGTGTCATCGTGAGAAAAGGAAGAAATGATAGGGACAGGTGTTTCTTTTTATTTATTAACTTTTTACTGTCTTTCAGAATTTGGGAAAATAGGTAAAAACTGTTATTTTAATTTTTCCCAGTAGGCCTTGCTTTTTTTAAGACTGTAAAATCCTGGGAGTCAGGTACATTTTTAAAAATGTAGGTGTTCCTCTCTCTAAGTCCCGATGTCGTTCCTTTTATATGGAAGGTAATGGCCAAAAATGTGTTCATTCTTCTAAACCATTTAGTGTGGTAATGCCTATAATTATTTTTAAGATAAATGCAGCTTAGTTCAAGCCTGTGCAACCAGTGAAATACTTAATGCTGGTGTCCTTGAAGCACAGCGATCTAGACCCATTCATTACAAACAAGAAGAAAATTATTGGAAGATCTTGTTGCTTTTTTTGTTTTACAGTTTGTTGACTCCATTGCTATTGTAACTAAAAGAATATTTCACACTGCTAGAAGTAAAATCCATTAAAAACTTCTTTGTCTGAGAGAATCTACAGTATTTATTTTTCTATAACCTGAAGATATGTATTAAAATCTGTTTACAAAACTCAGGACTACATGTTTGGTGGGCTTCTCATAGGTGAATGATAGCTAGTACTTGGCTGGTATTGTATTGTAAAATTCAACCTACTTTTCTGTGTATCAGGTATCCTGATTATTTTAATCTCATTCTGTTTCAAAGCTGCTTTTATCACATTACATTAATCAAGGTACTGCCATGTGGGTGAGTCACTTGAACTCCTCATTGAGCATCAAGCAGCGTGGGAGGTTACCACAAGCTCTAAGTTCAGTTAGTATTGGGTTGGCCAAAAGTCCATTTAGTTTCTTCCATAAAATAGAAGACACATTTTTTATTTTCACCAAAAACTGTATTGATTTGGATATTTTGAGTATGTCAACTATCTCCTGCTATGGGCTCCTAGTGGGTAGAGGCCAGAGGTGCTGCTAAACATCTTCCAATGCATAAGACAGCCCCACAGCAAAGAATTATTTGGCCAAAATGTCAAAGTACCAAGAAAATTCACAGACCACTTTTGACACATTCGATCAGTCATAGCACCTTCTGCATCCACTGTGCAAATACTTTATTTTCATTTCAGTTGCATATTTACCTTTCTGGAAATAATAAAGCATAATATACCCAAGATGTTGCATATCTTCTTCTATCTTCAATATTAAATGGTTGCACAAAAATTCACCAATTTTGATAAGTTTTTTAAAAGGCACACTGATATAACCCCTGCCACAATACAATCTAACAAAATTGTTTTGAATAAAGTCGAAGGCAACTAAGCAGTACTAGAACCATAGCATGGAAAAATAGTAAACAAGCTTTTTGGCCAGTATCTTATGCAGAGCTCTTTGAGCTCCTGGTGTTTGAAAATTAAAAAAAGCAGTATTTACCCAGGAAGCACTGATACCTCATCTCATCTGCCACTCCCTTCCTCCTTTCAGAATCGTTTCATCTCCTATGGCTGTACTCATGCACCTATCTTCCACTTACATGGCAGTTATATTGCACCACTCTGTGCTTGCCCATATAAGTCCACCGAAACAATCTCAGGCATTGCACTGGACTCACTGTAGATCCCAGGTGTTACCGCAAAGAACATTATGTAGGGTGCAATTTCTATTATTATTTGAACCCAGCTAGACGTCTGTTTTCCTCTTCAATCAACAAGTATTTATTGAGCTCCTGGAAGGGGCAGAGTACTAGACTGGAATAGAGAATTAATTCAAGGACAAAGGCATATTCTGCTAAAGTTGAAAAGATTTTTTGTGGGGAGAAGAAATATTTTCGTAAGTAATAGCTGCAGGCAATACATGCTTGCTGAATTAATGAGGATGACACTGTGGGATTACATTACAAAAAAAAAAAATCCTGTTCAGAAAATGAGTGGTAGCAAAGGTCAGAATAAGAGTGTTTGGTATGGTTCGTGAAAATATATTACATTCTACTTTCAGTGCAAGAGGCATATTTTTAAACACTTGAGCTATATTGTTTTCTTTAATTTTAATTATTTGTTTTGCCACTGTATGAGTCTGCTCAGGCTGACATAACAAACTACCACAGACTGGGTGGCTGAAACAACAGAAATTTATTTTCTCACAGTCCAGCGGGCTGCAAATCTGAGATCCGAGGGCCAGTGTGGTAGAGTTCTGGCGAGGGCTCTCTTTCTGTCTCGAAGAGGGTGGCCACCTTCTTGTGGGCTCCCATGACCCTTCCTCTGTGTGAGTCAGTGGAGGGAGAGGGAGTTCTGGTCTCTCATTCTCTTCTTTTAAGGATACTAACCTTTTTGGATCAGAGCTCTACCCTTATTACCTCATATAATTTTAATAACTTCCATAAAGGCACTATCTCAAATAGTGTCGCGTTGGGAATTAAGGCTTAAACATAGGAACTTTGGAGGGACACAGTTCAATCCACAGCAGCCACTAGCGGGCCTGCTCAGAGAGTGGGAGCCACATAGTCAGAATGTGCCCTAAGCAGGTAAGTAAGCCTCTAGCTGAGGCTTGGATAAGAACCAAATGTCATTGATTTCTTAATTTTTCTCTTACAGTCCACTAAATTATTGCTTTATGTATTTTGGGGCTATGCTATTAAGTGCATACGTCACTTTTTATTTCCCAGCGAAATAGTACCTCAAGAATTATTACATTATTCTCTTTATTTTTAATAATATCTTTCTTTTTGCCCTAATTCTGTTTACTCTGACATAGTATTGCTCTTGTTTCTCTGTTTCTTAACATGCCTTAAAAATAGGATTTATTTTTAGGGCACTTTCGACCCCTTCAAATAAAGCCACTGTAAACATCTGCTATAGATGTCATGCTTGCCCTCCTTTCCCCGAATTCATATGTTGAAATGGTAACCCTCAACGTCATTGTTCTTTGAGGTGGGGCCTTTGGTAGGTGCTTAGATCATGAGGGTGGAGCTTTCAGGATTGGAATTAGTGTTCTCATTAAAGAGACCCCAGAGAGCCATCCTTCTGCCACGTTACATTACAGTGAAATGACACCAAACCGGCTGTGCCTTGATTTTGGACTTCACAGCCTCCAGACCGATAAAAGATAAATGTTTGTTGTTTATAAGCCACCCACTTTATGAAATTTTTCTTATGCCAGCTCAAACAAACTAAAACAGCATCTGTGTAAAGGTCTTAGTATGGACATGAAGTTTCAACTCCTTTGGGTAAATATCAAGGATTGCGATTGCTGGATTGTATGGTAAGAGTGTGTTTAGTTTTGCATGAAACCACCAAACTGCCGTCCAGCCATGTATGAGACTTCCTGTTGTTTTATGCTCTCACAAGCATTTGGTGTTGTCAGTGTCCCAGATCGTTGCCCTTCTAATACACGTATGCTGGTATCTAATTGTTGTTGCTGTTGCCTTACCCTGATGACGTGTGAGGTGGAACATCTTTTCATGTGCTTGTTTGCCATTTGTATCTCTTCTTTGGTAAGATGTTAGTTAAGGTCTTTGGCCCATTTTTTAATCAGGTAGTTTGTCATTGTTACATTTTAAGAATTCTTTTTATATGTTGGATAACAATCATTTATTTATCAGATAGATACACCTTTTGCAAATATTTTCTCTCGGTATATGGCTTGAATTTTCATTCTCCTGACATATCTTTTGCAAAACAAATTTTAAATAATTTCTTTAGCTTTAAATTTTCTCCTTTTAGATATGCCCCTGAAATATAGCATATAGGAAGATTTAAAAAAATATTTAAACTGAGATCCTTTGTCCATTAACTGGATATTTGTTCTTTTTCCATTTATTATGAGTATAGATTTACTTCCATTTATTTCTACCATATAATTCTGTATTACATTTTTTATTCTCTTTTCATAACCTTTTTTTGTCAGCATCTTAAAATTTATTTTTTTCTTTAGTAATTTACTATTTTGTATTTTATATAAGATATTTATTTAAATGTATTCCGCTTACTTACCTGGGCTCTTTGTTCAGTATTGCTTTTTTATATCCGACTCCTTTAATTTCTTCTTCCTAAAAGAAATCAGTAATTCTCTCCATAATGTTTGCTAACTAGTAAACAACCTCTTCAACCCTAAAATCAAAGCCTTTATTTGGTGTTCACTATTGAATAATAAACTGGATATATTAAAGTTTATGTTGATAGTTAATTTCTCACAGAATTTGAAGATATTATTCCATTATTTTCTAGCTTCTTTTCTTACTATTAGAAAATTGGTTGTAGGATTAATTGTCATTCCTTTGTAGGTCATCTGTTTTTTTCTCTTCGGTTACTTTTAAATCTTCTTTTTGGCTTTGACGTTCCACAGTTCCACATGGTCTGTCTAGGTGTGGCTTAATTGTTTTCTCCTATGATATGTGTTTTCCAACTATGATGATTTATTTTATTTATCAATTCCAGAAAAATGTTAGCCATTATGTCTTCAAATATTTATTTTCCTCTCTTCTCTTTTCTTGGAATTTAGATATGAACTATTCATTCTGCCCTCTGTGTATTTCAATAATTTGTTTTCCTAGTTTCCTCTTCTGTAGTCCTATCAGTTGTTTACGTTCCCTCTAAGGTTTTAATTTTATTGTATTCAGTTATAGAAGCTCAATTTTAAAAAATATGACCATTATTTTAGTAGTGATTTATTTGAATAATATAGAGTTTTTGACTGTCTTTTACATCATTAAATATCTAAAATATACTTCTTTTTAACATCTGTCCACTAATTTCTTATCAATTTCCTCAATTGCAAAAGATCTTGGTACCCACTTACTGAATTGCTGCGGACATTAAATGCATGACTATATGAAATATAGAGCAGTGCCTGACACATAGTGACTCCCCTGTTATTATTATTATCACCAGAAGTTGTCAGAGGCCTAATATCATTGTTCTGATGAATCTCTGTCTTTATCTGTGTATTTTCTAATTTTGGATTGTGGGCCATTAAGGGGATTTCATCTCTGGAAATTTTAGGTTGTTTGGGAACACATCTTTCCAGAACGGTTTTATACTTGCTTCTGTCAGCTGTCCCTAGGGCATATTACCACCTGGGCTATTTTTGTCCTAATGTATCAGAGATGATTGGGATTCCCAGAGATAAAATAGTGTAAAATCTATCCCTAGAATCTGGGCTGTGATGATGGCATACTGATAGACCAACGCTCTCAGGAGTTTATGTACAATATTTTTACCACCTCAAACCACCAGGTCTAGACAAACAAGCTTTCTTGATAATTTCATATACTGATAAGTTTAGCCCGTAGAGGGGGCCAGCTTCATGCAATAGCTTCACTTCCAACACCCATCCTCATGTGGGCCCAAATATTCACTGTTGACCACATGAGGCTACAAATACCTGGGGTAACAGAACACAGGACCCAGTAGCTTGCCTATAAGCCATGGAGGCTTGTCCAGAGGTTACTGCTGTCTTTTGTTTTTGTTTTTTGTTTTTGGGTTTTGTTCTGTTTTATTTGAGAAGGAGAGGAAAAAATAGTCAGATGTGCATTTTATATTGCCATGTAGCTACGATGTGGAATAATGGAGACCTGGAAAATGTAAATTAGGAGATTAGCCCAGCAAATAATGACGAGGCCTTAAAACAAGGCAGGTTAAGCAGAGATTGTGGAGATGGAAGAGAAGCCTTACGGCTTTGATAAAGATTTTGAGAGCAGTGCCAATAGATGACAATATATTTAATAAGAAAATGTAGAATATCAAGAGTAAAGGACCTTGTAGAACTCTGATATTTAAGGAAGGATCAGGATAAGAGGATCCATCCCAAGAGAATGAAAAGCGGTGTCAGAATGACAGGAAGCAAACCAGGAGGGCAAGTGATTTAAGCTTCCTTTCATAAAAATATAAGATATTACTGATGAATTATGACTTATTCTGACCATCTCTTTGACTAAACATGGCCTGATTTAGATACTGGGGCAAGTTCAATAACAGAGAGATCCATCACTTGAGCTTTGGGTGATTCACAGGAAAAGCTGGCCAGGAAGGAGAAAATGGAGGCATATTTGAAAAGGCTTTTCAGAAATGGATCTTTCTGATTGTCGTTTTTCCTTCTGCCTGATTTATAATCCTACTTTCAGAATTGAGAAACTGATAATCTCCTAAGGAGTCACTTGAACCTTATGAAATAGGCTCTACCACTCAGTAAACATCTTACTGATGTCTAGTCCTGATTATGTTAGCATTGCTACTTGAGATAGGATGTGTAACTTCCTAACATATGTATTTTAAATGACTGATCTTAGAACTTATAAAATGCTCTTAAAAGAAGTTACCTTACTTGTATATGGCATGTGTTTGTGCTTTAATTAATTTGATTTAACAAAGAAGCCTGGACATTTTTTTTTGTCTTCCAGAACTTTGGAGAGTTGAAGTGATTTTACTTTTGGAAACCTTTTCCTGATAACTGTTCTAGACTGTTGTCCTTGTAACATTTGGTTATATTTTGAGAAGTATAGGAATGCCTGTTTGAGCTGTTATAACAAAATACCATGGACTTGATGGCTAATAAACAACATTAATTTATTTTGTTCACTGTTCTGGAGACCGGAAGTCTGAGATCAGTCTGGATGCCTGTATGATCAAGTGAGGGCTCTACTCAGGATTGCAGACTTACCCTCGCACGTGGTGAAGGAGCTAGGAAGGTCTGTGGGATCTCTTTCATAAAAATCACTAATCTCACTCATGATCTCATCACCTCCTGACAGTCCCACCTACTAATACCATCACCTTTGGGCATTAGGATTTCTACATATGAATTTCGAGGCAACACAGACATTCAAACCAAAGCAAGGAAAGAATGTAAATTTTTTTAACACAAGTCAGGCTTGTTTACATAGCAACTTCAAACTGCACAGGAAAAAAACATTGTTGAAATGTACATCCTATAAGGAATAATTTTTCGAACTGAATTCAGTGGGTGCATAGCAATGTAGAAAGTTTTCAGACTCAGGGATACTGATACATAAAGATAAAACTCATAAGAGATCTTATTCTTTTCTGTCTGACTTATTTCATTTAGGATGATACTCTCAAGATCCATCCATGTTATCACAAATGGCCGTATTTTGTCACTTTTTTCCTTTTTAACAATTTTTTTATTTTTCCATTGCAGTTGATGTACAATATTGTATTAATTTTAGGTGTACAACTCACTGATTAGACATTTATATAAAGTATGATGTGATCAACCTGATAAATCTATACCCACCTGACACCATACACAGTTATTACAGTATTATTGACTATATTCCCTATGCTGTACTTTACATCCCCATTACTATTCCGTAACAATCAATTTGTATTTCATAATCTCTTTACCTTTTTCATCTGTTCTCCTAACCCCCTTCCTATCTGGCAACCATGAAAATGTTCTCTATCTATGAGTTTGTTTCTGTTGCTCATTCATGGTTTGTTTGTTTTTTTTTTAGATTCCACATATAAGTGGAATCATCTGGCATTTGTTTTTCTCTGTCTGACTTATTTCACTCAGTGCAATACCCTCTTCAGGGGTGTCCAGACTTTTGGTGCCTCTGGGCCACACTGGAAGAAGGACAGTTGTCTTGGGTCACACATTAAATACACTGTGACATGTAATCACAAAAAAAGACCCTCATAATGTTTTAAATAAATTTACAATTTTGTGTTGGGCTGCATTCATAGCCATCCTGAGCCGCATGCAGACTGTGGGCCACAGGTTAGACTCCCCTGCAAGTTCAGCCTCTGTTGTTGCAGACGGCAGGATTTTACTTATGACCAAGTCATACTCCATTGTATATATGCACCATTTCTTTATTATCCATTCATCTGTTGATGGACTCTTAGATTCCTTTCATATCTTGGCTATTGTAAACGATGTTAGACTGAACATATTAATGACAGCTATGTATGTATTGCTCCTTTACTATTCATATTTTTTATCTTTTCTTCTTTTTCTTAGGGAACACCATTTAACATTTCTTGTAATACTGGTTTGGTGATAACAAACTCCTTTAGCTATTTCCTGTCTAGGAAACTCTTTATCTGTCCTTTAATTCTAAATGATAGCTTTGCTGAGTCGAATAATTTTGCTTGTATGTCCTTGCTTTTCATAACTTTGAATATTTTGAGACAATGCCTTCTGGCCAGCACAGTTTTTGTTGAGAAATCAGCTGACAGTCTTATGGGAGCTCGCTTGTAGGTAACTAACTGCTTTTCTCTTGCTGCTTTTAATAGTCTCTCTTTGTTTTTAACCTATTGCATTTTACAGATGATGTGTCTGAGTGTGCGCCTTTTCGGGTTCATCTTGTTTGCAACTCTCTGTGCTTCCTGAACTTGTATGTCTGTTTCATTCACCAGGTTAGGGAAGTTTTTCATTATTATTTTTTCATAGATTTTGAACTCCTTGCTCTCTTCCTCTTCCTCCTGGCATTCCTATGATATGAATGTTGGTACACTTGAAGTTTTCCCACAGGCTCTTAAACTATTTTCATTTTTTGGTTTTTAAAAAAATTTTACTGTTAAAATTTTACTGGGTGTTTTGTGCATCTTATCTTCTAAATTGCTAATCAGATCATCTGCTTTATCTACTCTACTGTCGATGTATTGTATGAAATGTATTCTTCATTTAAATTATTGTATTGTTCATTTATGACTCTTTTTTTTTTATGTTCTACCTCCCTTTTATTTTTTTCGATCTCTTTGTTGAAGTTGTCACTAAGTTTATCTACTCTTTTCCTAAATTTATTGAGCATCCTTACAGCCCCTCTTTTGAACTCTGCATCTGGTTGCATTTGGTATATTGCTTATCTCCTTTTTTTTAGTTTTTCTTTCCTAGAGTTTTGTTTTGTTCTTTCATTTGGGACATATTTCTTTGTCTTCTGTCTTCTCATTTTATCTGCCATTCTGTGGTTTCTGTGTATCAGGTAGATAGAACTGCCACGTCACCTGGTCTTGCTAGAGTAATCCCTATATAATAGATGTCTTGTAGAGCAGCATCCCGAGTCATATGAGCTGGGTGCTCCAGGTGCTTCCCCGCCATGTGGGCTGTGTGCACCTTCCTGTTATAGTTGAGCCTTGATTGGTGTTAGCATGTCAGTAGAAGGGACTTGCCCCCAGGTCAGTCAGCTACGCAGACTAGCATTGACCACAGCAGAGGATCTGTTGTGAAGGGGCCAACCCCACAGAGCACGACTTGCCTCAATGTGGCTCTGGTGACCTTTGAGTCCACCCACTCAATGTGTCAATTGTAGACGTGGCCTGAAGCTGTTCACTGGGTGCACTGGCTCTGAGGCCTCCCATGAGGTACAGACCTACCCAGGGCAACCCAGCGTGAGCTTCAGAGCAATCTGAAATGGCTGCTACTTGTGCTATGCTTGGAGGTACCTAGGAAATACCAGGCTGTGAACCAAGGCTGGCTGTCATGCCTGGCCTCAGGCCACTTATCAAGAGGTATGGGGCACACAGAGACCAGATGCTGCTTGTTTGAGGTTTATGAACTTTTGATAAATTTTAGGAAAGTCTGTAGCATGTTCTAAGACAGGCAATTTATGTAAAAAAGCCACTGGAAAGCACTTGGGGGAGTCTGCATGTCCGGTTTCAGGGAATCAGTGGGATGAGGTAGGTGTGAGCTAGGTTGATGGAGCCTCAGATATGGGCTTTACCTGCTGGCTTTGTTATAGGGAGGGCTCAGCAGCACTTCTGACTGGAAGAAATCTTCCCCTTCAGCTGTCACCCTGATGCCAGACAATTCAGTTTCTCCCTGTATGTCCTTCGTGCATTTCAAGTTGCTGCCCCAGTGCTAAAGCTCAGAGCTAGTGAGTCCAAGCCAGTCCATGCATGGACCCTTTAAGAGTACCTCCTGGGATTCCAGGAGCCCTTGCTCTCACTCAGCTACAATCCCTACGGTTTTCACAGCCAAAAATTACGGGGACTTCTCTTCCCAGCACTAGAATTCTGGGCTTGGGGGCCCGGCGTAGGGCTGGGACCCATTGCTCCTCGGAGGGGACCTCTGCCGCTGAGACACTCCTCTCAATTTTCAACTGCCATACGTGGGTGTGGGACCAGCCTTTTCCATGCCTCTGCCACTCCTATTAGCCCTAATGTGGCTTCTTTTATTCTTAGTTCAGCTAGAGTTCAAGCAGCTCTGAATGATGGTTGTGCTGTAGTTTAGTTGTGGTTGTGGAAGGATGCAAGTACCACATTTACCTATGCTGCCATCTTGAATGGTAGCTCCAGTCCATCATTTTTTTACCCGGGTAGTATTCCATTGTATATATGTTCCACATGATCTTTATGCAGTCATTATTAGTCAAAGGGCACTTAGGGTTGTTTCTGTGTCTTGACTACTGTGAATAAGCTGCAGTGAACATAGGGGTACCATACATCTTTACTAATAAGTTTTTAAATTTTGGTGTAGCCCTGACCACATGGCTCAGTGGATTGGGCATTGTTCCACAAAGCAAAAGGTCACCAATTCAATTCTTGGCCAGTCACATGACTGGGTTGCAGGCCAGGCCCCCAGATGGGGGCATGTGAAAGGCAACCAGTTGATGTTTCTCTCACAGATTGCTATTTCTCCCCTTCTCTTTCTCTATCCCTTTCCCTTTCTCTAACAAAAATAAATAAAGCCTTTAAAAAGGTAAATAAAATGAAATTTGGAGGTATGCAGAAGAGGGATCATTGGGTCATATGGTAGCTGTACCCTTAATTTGTTGAGGAACCTCCATACTCATTTCCATAGAGGATGCACCAATTTATATTCCACCAGCAGTGTACGAGGATTCTCTTTTCTCCATATTCTCTTCAACACTTTTTACTTCTTGTCTTAATATGTATGGAGCTTAGTGTAGGCTATCTGCAATTCACTGACAGCTCTAAAGTTAGAGCAGCCATCCATGTCCACCTCAAGGATCAGAATGGCTGCGAATACCCAGAAATCACATCTGATTCCAGCCATCAGAAAGAAGGAAAGGGTGAAGTAAAGTTTCACCTCTCTTGTTAGAGACCTCCTGATATTGCATGTCTTTCCTGTTTCATCTTATTTTCCAGGACTTACCTCATATGGCCACTTACCTGCAGAGGAGTTTGGATAATGTTGCATTTATATTATCCATGGGTCCAATTTAAAATTAAGGATACTAATATTAGGAAGATGGGAAGGGGCACATAATGGAAAATAATTAATGGATTTTGCCACATTTGGAACATCGTTATACCCATTTTTCAAGGAAGGGAACACAGGTCTAGAACAGTTAAGTAACTATGTTCAAGGTAAAACATTAGAAGAGCCCAGACTCTGTGAACAAGCCATGTCTCTGAAACTAAGTTTCTTCCTGTGTTGGAAGTCATTCCCTCTCTATAGGGAGACCTTTTCTGGTCTATTATGGTTGTTATTTTAACTTTATTTTTCACTGGAAACTTCTTTTCCTTTCTTTTTGTTTTAATATCACTTTACTCTTACCTGAACTGCCTGCAGTATGCCCAGGTGCTGTGAATTGAAGTAGGTTGTTTTGTTGTTGTGTAGACTTTGAGGTATAGTACAGTGGTCAGCCATGGAAGGGCACTGTGAAGAGGGCCACAGCAGAAAGGACCCGGGCCGACGGCACCCAGGTTATGACTGTGATGCCTTGGAGCCAACTGTGTCAAAACATAGTCATGTTCTTAGCAAATCGCCTTGCCACATTTTTTTCGTGATGACTATGCTCCATTTAGAAGAAATTCACTAAATAATAGGGTAATAAGATGATACAATATTATTATTATTTATTATTTATGATAGGACGTTTTGTATTTTGAGCTCTCCTCCCACTTTAACCCAGTATCACAGGAAGTCAGATTGCTCTATGAGATTCTTAGATTTCATGTTTTCAATGTCAACTAAGCATCTGAAGATTTTTACAAAGGAGACGAACAACCAATGATCTCATCTAGTTTTGTGTGGCCCTTGAAAGGAGAATATTAAGGGAAATAACCTCCTCGCGAGTTCAGAGGCTTATTACGTATTTTTTTTTCGGTTTGGATTAATTTTTACTTTCACTAAAATGATGTTACCATTTATGTACTAATTTCTGGCAAAAGCTTACCATTTTACTATTTAAAATGGTCTATAGAGTTATTTCTACATAAACAGGAATAGAGAACCACTAAAAATCTGTAGCTCAAAATATTAATCTCTTTTCTTTGCCGGAGCAGCAGCCAGGTAGAGCATCGCTCTTGTTGCCTGAAGCATCAAAGATATAACCATGTTCACATACATTTTGCACATACATGTACTTGGTTATCAATATGCAATTGAAACAAGTGATACTAGGCCAATTCAAAAGTAAAATTCAATTTCAATAAGTTGAAAGTAGAATTCAACTTATATTGTAACCTTTCATCTTAATTTTTCCAAACTGAGCAATTCAAAGGTACACGTGCTTTCTTACCTATGTGTAAAGCCTGGGGACTGAGCACAAGAGCCAGGCCTGTGGACACGTATGTGTGGGTGAAATAAAAGAAAGCATTTCCTACCAAGTGTAAGATGATATGTACCAAATACTTACATTTCTTAGCATTGCTTGCTAAAAATACTTCCTAATATATGACTAAAAATTAAGATTTAGTAATATAATATTGTTATTGTTATCCAAAATCTTATTAAAATGCGGGGAAATACTAAAAAGATCATTATTTATATCAAATACCTGTAAGGCCTAACATGACTATTCTTGATATTATTATGCAAATATCTTGTGTTTATAAAAGTATTTTTTTTAATTCTTCTGTCATCAACCAGAATCACACTCTTTTATATTTGGTTGGCATATATATTTAATTGGAGGTTGCCTGCATTTTGAAATTCTGAGGACTATTGTAACCAAAGAACTGTTTCATTCTGATTAAGCTGCATTGTATTTTATTCTTGCTCAAGGAGTATCCTGCCCTCAGTCCTGTTTCCTTTCACCTCTTGGTCAAAGAACTGCATCATTTCATAGTGAGAAGAGTACATTAAAAAGCACAATAATAATAATAATAAATGTTAATCAAAATACTGCATGTGTCTTTCTGATTGTGCCAGTGTTGTGGTATTCAATTATGCAATTTTCATTGGCATATTAATCATCTTTTCAACAAACAAGCCGGCGTTAATTAAAGCAAACCATGGATAAAGACGTGTTGCCGGATCATCATTCCGTTTATCACAGAGCACAGGCTGGCCGCTAAGTAAATTCCAGACTGTGAGAAGAATTTAAATGTTGGCTTCATCTTTTTTGTTGTTGTTGTTGTTGGAGTTTGAATACAACTCATCTAACAATAATAACAACAAACTTCAAACTTCACAAGAGAAAGATGAATTTGTTTGTAATTAATGGCATAGAAAGAAAGAAGAGCTGTATGCTTCATGTGTGGAATTAGACTATTTATAACCAAATAATTTTTGAAGATTTTTTATTTTTCTCCCTTAACTCTAAGTACCAGAAGGACAGGGCTGAATAGTGATTTGTTTCCTTACATCTATCCTGCAAAAAATGTTTTTCGGCAGTTAGTTAGTGATTGTAGTTTATATGCAAAAATCAGTGTTTTTTGTAAAAAAAAAATGTGTCGTTATGGGTAGTATTTAAACATACTGAACTTAAATCTTTAAATTTCAATTAAAACATTTGTTGGAAATACAACACAAGCCATCACATTTTCTGTATTCCAGACTCAACTTCGATGCCCTTCCACTCCTGAAATAACTGAAAATGAGTTATTTAGAAATTCATTTTCAATCATCCTTTATAAATTATTATAGTAGGTTCAGTCTTTCCAAGCCTACATATACCAACAGTAATCATTATGGAAGAGATAAATCAATTTAACAAACTATATGGAAACAAAGAAAACCAAATATGTTTGCTATTTTATTGTGTACTTGTAAACTCCACATTAGACAGTAATTATAATTAATCTTAAAACACGAGTCTCCACAAGTGTATCTGTTGTTTGTACTTTAAAAAGATGTATAAAATTTCCACATGCTAAATAGCTACATGCCAATTACATATGTGTTCCTTCAACTTTAAGATTTTGACACTTTGTACTGAATTTCCACTAGTGGTTTTTGCTGCCAGAATTCCAGAATTCTAGTACTGAGAAAAATTGTATTGATTTTTCTAAAATATATGAAACTGGAAAATATTATTTTATACAAATTGGTATTTATTCATTAATTTATTTTACTTTTTAATTAAGAATAATATATATTGCCTTTTGAAAAAACTATATGAGGAAAATTCACCAACAATATATCTGTAAAGTACAACAGAAGTAAAAAATATCTCATCAAAAAGTAAAAAAAAATACCATCAGAGTAAAGAAATATTCTGAGATTTTATTATTTGCCAATGGCACTGTTTAGCTCAGTAATTATATTTATTCAATAGAGTTATTGTGTAGTAAATATAATAATATGCATAAAATTGCTGGCATATGATAAACCCTCATTAAAAGATGCTGATTAGCAATGATTATAATTAGATGAGAAACTTCTGTTCTGAAATTAATGTAAATAAAGTGTGAATTTTTATAGATTTTGTAATTTTCAAATGCAACCTATGTTAATGACACTGCAAACTAAAACTATAAATACAAATGTAAGTAATGCCTTCTGTTTGCAATAGTTATGGGTGCCCAATGAATTTACTTTTAATTTCACGTAGTATTTTCTGTGGATGTTGCGAGTAACTCAGTTTTCTTTGACTCTGAGTTAACTGGATACTTCAATCATTTTCCTTCTGTGGAAGTGCATTTATAAAGAAGTTATATGGTAGGAGCTAAATGTGTTTAAATATATCTTGCTTTTGGATATGCTATAAATCTGTTTTCTCTTAATGACTTCCATGGCAAATTAAAAGTTTGCTCTTACAGAATGTAGGTTGGTCCTAAGACTTTTAGTTAGTAGTTTGGCCTCATATGAGGCTCTAAGCTTCTCTTCCTCTCTGCACCCCAAAATTTGCTTAGCAGCTACGTTGTCTACAAAGAAAACTGTACAATTATTGGAAGTGCTGATCTGTGCTGGAAATTCTGGCAGTGGTATATGGAAAGGATCAGAGTCTTTTTAGAAAAGCAAATGTTTGCAAGTGACAGTTATTTCCAGATTATACCTTAGAGAAAAGAAGGTGACGAAGTCCCCATTCTTTCATACCTTATGCCTTGAGATTTGGATAGTCTTCTTACCTCACAGCTCATACCATAGAATACCAGTGATACGAGAAGTACTGCCTTTTTTTGCTGTACCTGTGACATCACCTGATGCTCTCATGCCAAGGTTGTCACAGACACATACAGATTGTAGACTATGCTTGTCAGATTCTCCCACCTTGGCCTCAGTTCCACTTGGCAGCTTTAACCTCTCTGGTCCCAAAGTGGTATACAAAGTCATCACCTTTTATTTCGTTCCCTTAACAAAATGGGTGAGCAGAAGTAAGTTTACAGTTGTTCATGTGGAAAAAGAACTGCAGGTCATGATTATTACAATAGATTTATTAATCTGCATTTTGCTTATTCACAACTGCAGACCTTTGTCCCACCCCATGTATTATCCGTTTTAGATAGATCTGTCAACAGAGAGGCAAGCAGTTAATCTGTCCTCTGACTTGTATCTTACTCACATGCTGCCTCTGATTACAATCCTTTGTCTCAGTTCCCTTTACCACAACCTTTTCAGACATTGTCTCCCTATTTTTTCCTGTATATGTTCTTCCGTTTACTCCCATGCTACAGTAATAGACATCAGTTTTATGAATTATTTTGCCTGCTTAATCCAAGGGTGGCCTTATTCCTCAATTTATCCAACCTCCCAAACAACTGTATCCTTCTTCCAGCTACTTCATGTTGTTGTAGTCTTCCTCCTCTTCCCCAGCCACTGAGGTCTTCTAAACATTGGTGTTCCCTAAGATTCTCTACTCACCCCGCACATGCTTCCTGTGACCTAACCCATATTGAAGGCACCACTGGGACAGTAACTTCCAAATACGTAGCTCAAACTCAGACCCTATTTCTAAGCTGCTGCCAAAAAAAACCCTCTAATTATTTCAAACTCAACATGTCTAGATGGGATTTTGCAGGTTCCCATCCCAATTAACTACTCCTTTTGTAACACACTTTTCAGTGAAAAGTGCCACTATCTATCCACTCCCAAAGCAGGAGAACAAAGGTGTTGTCCTTGAATGACAGCCTGGATCTCTCTGTGTCTCCCGTGCTTTTGTCTTCATAAGGGATGTTACCATCAGTCCCTTCAGACGCATCATGTAGGGCTCTGCCACATTCCTTACTGCAAGACCTTCCATGTGCCCTCTGCCCAGAGTGTCCTGTCACTCCTTCTATACCATGGACCTTTCACATTGCTTCTTGAACAAGGCACCTCAGTCACCGGTTTCCAAAATGCCTTCCGTGGCCCAGCAGCAGCAGCATTACCCGGTGAGTTGTACCCGGCGAATTCTCCAGTCCTGCGCCAGACCTGCTGAACCAAAACTCGGTGGGGAGGACCAGACAGTCCATGTTTTAACCATCCGTCCAGGGAATTCTGGGTGCATGATGGAACTTGAGAGCCAGCAGCCTAGACAATGAGGTGGTGGACTTTTTCTGTTTAGATTATTATAGTAAATATTTTAGGTTTTGAAGACCAAGAGGAAGAATAAAGACCATTATGTGGGCACTGATATTAGGGAGAAATGTCCACAATATCTTTATTGAGAAAATTCTGAATTTTATTTATGGACAAAGACATTTGAATTTTATATGAGACTCATGTATCATGAAATATTGTTTTAATTAAAAAACATTCTTTTTATAATACATCATCTGTATATTGTATTGTGTGGTTACCCCAACAAGCTCAATAAAAGTTTTTAAAAATGAAAAAAGCCCATTAAACAGCTTCCTAAGATTTTTAACTGAGTAAATCAATAATATACTGGCAGTAAAATAATTAAGAACCATTCTTAGCTTATGACGAAATGAAAACAGGTGATGGGTCACATTAGGCCCGAGGCTGAAGTTTGCCGACTCCTGACCTACCCTCAGCCATCACTCAATCCCACTACTATTATATCGATCATAGCTTGAACATTTTGTTTACTTTTTCATCATCTACTTGTTTGCCCCTCTCTTTTATATCTTTATCTCCTTATGGGCTGGAATTATATCATATTAATTTATGTCTTATTTGCAGAGAGTATAGTATCTGACTCAGCAGCCATTTGTTCAGTGGATAAAGGGAAAGAATGAATACATTGAGAAACAGAGAATGTCAATTTTTTTTTTTTTGTAAATCTTCCATGAATTTATTTCCTATGTTTCCACATTTTTAAATATTTTCATTTGTTTGTAGGAATTCATTCTAGCTTATAAATATCCATGTGACTGAGTTCATTTTATTAATTTCTTTTTGTTCTTTTAAGAGCATCCCTACTGCCACATGTTCCTTAGGCCACGCCAGCTGGAAAATAGATTTTTATTCTGGGTGCCATGTTTTCAGTTAACATTTCATGGGTTAGTTGCTAAGGAAGAAGAAGAAATGGTATTGAGTTTCTAAAGTTATTTTTACACCTGAAAAACTTCTGCCACCAATTATTATTCTACTGAACTTCTTAGCCACATCTCATTTGTTTTGATCATAAATTGGTTTGCTTAACTTTTTATTCTGAAATAATTTTAAACTTACAGAAAAAAAGCAGAAACAGTACAGAGAGTTCCTGTATACACATTATCCAATTGCCTCTAATGTTACCATTTTAAATTACCAAATTAGGATAATCAAAGGCAAAAAAGAAAAAAACGACAACAAAAAATATTAATTTACTAGTTTACAAACTAGTAAATAGTTTACAAACTTTACTTAGTAAATATTAGTTTAATATTTAAATATTAGTAAATATTTTACTTAGTAAAATATTAGTTTACAAACTTTACTCCGATTTCACAATTTTCCCCCACTAATATCCTTTTTCTATTCCAATTCCTGCCCCATAATTCCATTTAGATTTCATATCTCCCTACTTCAGCCTGTAGCAGTTCCTCAGTCTTTGTCTATCATGACACTTTTGAAGAGTAATGGTCAGTTATCTTGTAGCATATCTGTAAATTTGGGTTTGTCTAATGTTTTCTCGTGACTAGATTGAGGTTATGCCTTTTGGCATAACCTGGTGCTGCTGAACTTGATCCCTTGACTAAGGTGATATCTGAAGGCCAAGCACTGCATTTTAAGGGATCCCAATTTAGTTGAAATGCCCCTTAAAGCATTTTTATATTAAACTTAACCCTGAGTAACATGATATGTGATAGAGAGAAATGTCAAAGTTAGCGAAGAGATTTTGGGGAGAAAAATAAAATAATTTAACAAAAGGATAAATAATAATCTGGTATCATCTTGCTATTGTTTCAGACACATGGGGCTGAAAATAATTGAAATATTCTGTCAATATTGTCAAGATATGTCCAAGTTTAGTTGGGCTGTTTCTGTCCATGCTGTGAACACTTTCAGAAAAAATATACCAAGAATTAATCTTTAAAAAAATATTTTATGTTATTCCATTACAACTTGTCCCAATTTTCCCCCTTTTCCCTCCTCCACCCAGCTCACCCCCACTCCCTCTTTTTACTTGAGAAATACACACTTTTTATCTTTTTTAGTTAGCCTGAGTAAACAAAGGAAGAGGATTGTAAAATGGGGAACTTAGGAGTAGACAGGGTACTCATTGAGAAGAGTTTTGCTGGAGTGGAGACATGGTTAGGAAATTAAGTGTACTTTTCAGTCTGCATTTCACTGTTATATATTAGAACACTGAAACAATAACATATACTTTTAATTTGCAGGTATATTGAATAAAAGAATAATTAAGTGTTCTTTATGTATATGTATGTATTAACATAATATGCATGTAGGCTAAAGAGTAGTTTGTGCTAATGAAATTGGTTATATTTAAAGAGTTTAAAAAAATTTTTTTTATTGTTATTCAAGTACAGTTTTGTCCATTTTCCCCCCACCACTTCCCCCTTCCCCACCTTCGACTCCACACCCCCTTGACTTTGTCCATGAGTCCCCCATATATGTTCCTTGACCACCCTTTCCCTTTTCCCCCCACCTGGATGTTCCCCTCCCCCCTCCTCTGTTGCTGTGAGTTTGTTCTTCACTTCAGTGTCTTTGGTTACATTTAACTTACTTGTTTGTTCTGTTGATTAGTCTCCACTTATAGGTGAATTCATATGGTATTTGTCTTTCACTGCCTGGCTTATTTTTATTAGCATAATGCTTTCCAGATCCATCCATGCTGTTGCAAATGGTAGGACCTCCTTCTTTCTTTCTGCTGCATGGTATTCCATTGTGTAAATGTGCCACAGTTTTATGATCCACTCATTTACTGATGGGCACCTAGGTTTCTCCCAACACTTGGCTGTTGTGAATTGTGCTGCTCTGAACATCGGGGTAGGTACATAAGTTCTTTTGAAGTAGTGTTTCCGGATTTTTAGGGTATAATCCCAGCAGTGGAATTGCTGGGTCAAAGGGCAGTTCCATTTTTAGTTTTCTGAGGAAATTCCACACTGTTTTTCACAGTGGCCGTACCAGTCTGCATTCCCACCAACAGTGTACTAGGGTTCCCTTTTCTCCCCAACCTTGCCAGCACATGTTGTTTGTTGATTTGGTTATGATGGCCATTCTGTCTGGTGTCAAGTGGTATCACATTGTGGTTTTAATTT